>CM076580.1:1471889126-1472151995 GCA_034641835.2 Pinus albicaulis
CAACATTGTTATGGAGGAGTGGACATTTATTGAGGGACAACATAGTTTTGGAGTGAGATATCATGCATGGAGATAGTGGCTTTAATGAGTGGGGCCAAGGGTGACGAAGCTCACCACTTATATAAGGAAGAGGATGACAACCATAGATCATTATGTTATGTTACGATATTTTAGATTTATGGTATGTTTAGACTTGTTGCTCTCTTCAGCTGTTTAGCTAAGATTGCAGTGATGTTTAGAACAGGGTGTTCCCGAGTGCGAATCCCACCTCTATCCTTTGGGAAATTCTAGTGTCCACTCAGGAAGAGTATTGCACTATATTTAAAAATTCAGGCATCAAGCCAAGCTCTACCTTTATTCTACAACGCAATTTCTGTTGAGAGATGTCGTAAGCTGCAGGGTGCAGCAGTGGAGAATACATTCGGGTGATTTATGATCTTTTTTTCAGTGGAGGAAGGTTTAATTCCATTGGGAGGCTAGTGAGGAAGGCCCTTGAGCCTTATTGCAAAATTTGGCATCAGGACACACTATCATTTTCCCCTACAGTGCAGTTTCTGTCTTGGATTGTGTTATTTTAGGGAGGAGTTGCAGGGGTGGTTTCAGTACACCATTTGAAGAGAAGGTTTTCTAGTGAAGGGATCCACCTTTATTATAGAGGGTCTATTGGAGGAGGCTACATTATTTTTCATATCTGAGAAGACACATATTTCTAACTATATTGTTGTTGTGAATCTTCAACCCTAGGACTTTGATTGATTTATTGTATATTGGTGTATTTCTAAAAACCCTTTTGGGTTTCTTATTGGAGGTTGTATAGAGCCTATATCTTAATTTTCTCTATCTTTTGAGCATATATCATCCATTCATATTTTGTGTATTCATTTGCTGTAGTAGTGCCTCTATAACTACGTTGTAGTAGTCTTCTGACATTTTGATATAGTAGCATCACCTCATCCTTGAGGGATTTTTCTATTGGAGGCTTGTTGGATTCTATTATATGCTTTTTGGCCCATTATATTATACATTTTTGCTATTTTTTTAATGTATAAATAAGCTCCATATTCGTATCTCACATTTATGCATTGATCTACATTGTTATTTCCATGTTTATGCACTATTTTTTGTTTTTCCCATTTGGTAATATTACAATGGTATCAGAGCATAATCCTGGCTCAGCTTGTGCATCTTAAGCCAATATGCCATGAGAAGAAGGAGATCCTCTCATAGATAGAGAGAAGAGGTATCTCAGAAGAAACTGAAAGTATGATTATACAGATGATAGAGAAGACAAGGGAAAACCCCCTTTATCAGGAGGAGAGGAGGAGAAGGAGTTTCCTAAGCTTCTTCTTTGAACTATGCAAGACATTGCTAGAGAAATAAAGGATATGAGGATGGATAGGCATAAGGAATCCCCTAAAGGGTTTCTACATGGTGAAGGCTCCGACATTTATCATCACTAGAGTGATCAACCATTGAAGCAGCAACATGTGTCCCAACGCTCTACAATGCCTACATTCTTAGCAGTGGGAAATGGAGGGTTTCAAGAACAAGAAAATCTTGAAGAATATTTCATGGAGTATGAGTCTCAATCTCATAGATTCAAGGATCATTTTAATTTTCAAAATTTTTGTCAGATCAAAGACAATAGGAGACCCTGACATCACAATAGAGGTGGAGGATTCATTTAAAATCATGATCTACACCAAAATATGGGAAGATTTTTCTTACCCAACTTCGACAGGTCATCAAAATGCACTGCCAAATCATGGGTAGAGAAGATTGGAATCTACTTCCAGCTGAACTAAGTACCAGAGATTGAGGCCATCAAGATAGTAGCACTACACCTTAAGGGTAAGGCACATGATTCGTGGTTTCATGGCTTGTCTACATTGGGTCATGCCAATGTGAATGCATATTCAGAGTTCACAAGGAGGTTGGTGGATAGGTTTGATCGGAGAGACCCGGAGGCACCTTTCATGGGGTTAGAAAATCTCACACAATCAGGTAATCTAGAAAGTTACATTTCTCAATTTCTAAAACTTTCTGTTATGCTTCCTGATTTATCTACAACAAGGAGGGTATATATGTTTATTGATGGGTTAGAAATATATCTGCATGGGTTGGTTAAATCTACCAAACCCACTAACTTAAAGATGCCATTGAAAGGGATAGAGATCTACAAGATGCCTTACCAAAATAAAAGGCAAAATTTCATCAAAAGCACACTTTTCCATCCAAGGGAAAAAATGAGAAGGCCCCTTTTTCACAGGAGAGCCAAAACAAAGTACCTCTTAGTGATGATGTCTGAAGAGACTTGAGGAGAAGGAAGCTTTGCTTCACATGCCAAGAATCATGGACACCCAAACATAGATGTGTAGTAGGCAAGGCACACTATATATATGTCTTCTCAGATGATGAGGAGGAGGAAGAAGAAGAACTAGAACGGGGTCACATCGCTGGAATAGCAGGGGATGATCCACCACCATGAGGAGGTGATAATGGAGCAATTTACCCAATCGGAGGGACTCATGCATCATTGAGAGTGGTACCCAAATATCAGAAAACTTCCACATAGAAAATAGAGTTGGAATTGCACTGTGGAAGCAAGGACACAATAGTCCCATATATTATGCATATGAGATTATCCCATGATACATTAATGTTTTGTGGCAAACCCCTTGTGAGGCCACTTGATCAGGAGTTGGTGAGAAATGTCTCACATTATGGTGCACCACTCATAGATCCAGGAGGAGTGGAAGCATTGGGAGTTCATAGTACAATGCTGATAGTCTTGGATAGACTCAAGGAGGAGGGAGACATTCTCCCAACATCATCATTACCCACTCTCATCTCAGATCTTGCACTGAGAAAGGAGCAATAGAGGGAGGGTAGCAGCATCCTAATATGTAAATTTGGCATCAGATATGTCAAAGAAGGGGGCAGCCACATCACAAATTTTTTATATGAAAGATCATCAACATTGTCACTTTGGAGGATAGATCCATATTGGAAATCCCAACTATTGGTGGATTATTCCAAGGATATTTTTACTTGTATGATACTTAATGACCAACTACAAGAGGAGGCATATTCAGCCATAGATGAGGTCATCTACTATCATGGTATGATCTTCTTATCTATATCTTCCAAGCTCAAGGAGAAGTTACTACATTTAGCACATGAATATTTTCTCTTCAGCCATACTTATTCCATGAGAGCATACCATACTATCATGGAGGGATATAGTTGGGAAGGAATTGAAGAGGAGATATATCAACATTTGAGGAGATGCATGGATCATGTGGAGATGGAGGAGATTCATAACTCTTTGATGGAGTTATCACAACCACCTCTTTCCTCTTTGGGAATGAGAGGGGATCTATCTATGAGCCACTCCATTAGTATGATTGAAGCATATGGTAAGGATCATGTTTCTATGCATAATGATTTATATAATGAATATGTGCATTCCTTAACCATACATGTGTAGGACATTTCTTCAAGTGGGATAGTTCTTCCTTAAACTTCATGGTCAACTTTGGGCCATAGGCAGTGTTGAGTCTGGCCACTCCCTAGGAGGATATAGGGAGATGACATATCATTCCGGGTGTGCACTAAAGACACCAAAAATTACTCACCTTCTTAAAAATTTTGAGAATAATATGGCAGTAAGTAAGTGGTGGGGCAACCACTTACCATATCATTATTTGAGGCAGCCGGGATTATGATCCACCTCCATTATTGCATATGGTTTTTTATGTATCACTGATTTGGATCCCATATATTGAAGATATCCTTATTATTTTTATGGGAATTATTAGAGGGACGATGGAAGGATTGGATGTGCCCTTTGGGAGAGAGACTCTCCATGTTTCTTATGGCTCATGTTTTAGGGAGAACATTGGGAAAACCATGACTGCTTCATTGCACCTCTTACTTCCCTGTTGAATGAGTCATTCGCATCTCATGAGAACTTGGGAGGAGCATGCCATCGAGGGATTGATTGGGAGACACTTGGTATATGAGGAGATATTATCAGATTGAGGTTTCACCAAGGATGGAGGAGAAGGGTTACAACACTCACCTTTACAATTTCTTGAGGACAAGCAACATTTGGGAGGGGAGGACTCTAATATTCCTAATTAGCCATGAGCTAGTTGGAATCTCAATTTTTTCTCTTGCTTCTTGATTTTCTGAATAAGAGGGTATGGAGACCCATAAATCTCCTTAATAGGAATAAAATAACTCCTAATGTGAAAGGAGGACATCTTAGCAGCTTAATTAAGCACCCTTGTGTGTGAAAAGGGGCTGGAGCATGAAGGGAGGGAGATCTCATGCATGGAGATAGTGGATTTAATGAGTGGGGCCAAAGGTGAGAAAGCTCACCACTTATATAAGGAAGAGGATGACAGCCATATATCATTATGTTATGTTATGATATTTTAGATTTATGGTATGTTTAGACTTGTTGCTCTCTTCAGCTATTTAGCTAAGATTGCAGTGATGTTTAGCATAGGGTGTTCCCGAGTGGGAATCCCACCTCTATCCTTTGGGAACTTCTAGTGTCCACTCAGGAAGATTATTGCACTATATTTCCACATTCAGGAATCAGACCAAGCTCTACCTTTATTATACAGTGCAATTTCTATTGAGAGATGTGCTGAGTTGCAGGGTGTAGCAGTGGAGAATACATTCGAGTGATTTCTGATTTTTTTTTTTAGTGGAGGAAGGTTTACTTCCATTAGGAGGCTATTGAGGAAGGGAACTGAGACTTATTGTAGCATTTTGCATCAGGCCACACTATCATTTTCCTGTACAATGCAGTTTCTATCTTGGGCTGCATTATTTTAGGGAGGAGTTGCAGGGGTGGTTTCAGTACACCATTTGGAGAGGAGGTTTTCTAGTGAAGGGTTTAACCTTTCATCTAGAGGATCCATCGAAGGAGGCTACATTATTTGTCATATAAAATCATCCACATCTTTCCAGTTGTATTGTTGCAGTGAATCTTCAACCCTAGGGATTTGATTCATTTATTGTATATTGGTGTATTTCTGAAAACCCTCTTAGGTTTCTTGTTGGAGGTTGTATAGAGCCTAGATCTTCATTTTATATATCTTTTGAGGAATATATTAACCCTCAATATTTTTTGTATTAATTTTCTATAGTAGTGCTTCTATGATTGCGCAGTAGCAGTCTTCCAGCATTTTGATATAGTAGCAACACCTCATTATTGAGGGATTTATCTATTGGAGGCTTGCTGTATCCTATTATATGATTTGTGGCCCATTATATTATACATTTTTGTTGTTGTTTTGATCTATAAAGAAGCTCCATATTAGTCTCTCACATTTATGTATTGATCTACACGGTTATTTCCACGTTTATGCACTATATTTATGATTTTCCTATTTGGGAATATTACAAATCCACTATTGTTACCAATGATGGAGAAGGAAGTGAAGACATTTTTGGAGCTAAAATCATCATTCCATTGAGATACTCAAATTGGGTTGATAATCTAGTTCCACTAAGGAAGAAGAGTGGTGAATTCAAACTATGGGTAGATTTCAGAGATGACAACAAATGCTCCAAGAAATATAGCTATCCTTTGCCAAAAATGAAGCATATTCTTCAAAAGGTAACTGGTTCAGACAAAATTTCCATGTTAGATAGGTTTTCTGCTAACAATCAAGTTTCAGTTTGACTGGAAGATCGATAGACGACAACATTCACTACTCCTTGGGGAACATTCATGTATGAAAATATGCCATTTGGGCTTATGAATGTCGGAGCTACTTTTTAGCATTCTATGGAATTTGAATTCATTGGAGAAAATGAAAAATTATTGGTCATCAATTTAGATGATATTACTGTTTATTCAACTTCAGATCAAGAACACCTTCAACACTTGAGACAAGTATTTGTTAAATGCAGAAAATATGGTATATCATTGAATCGAAAGAAGTCTCATTTTGGTCTCAAGGAATGTAATATGTTGGGTCACATATTTTCTAAATATGGAGTGAAAATTGATCCTAAGAGAGTAATTTCAATTCAATATTTAACACTTCCAAGATCCAAGAAAGAGGTTCAATCTTTCCTTGGTAAGATAAATTTCTTAAGAAGGTTCATTCCAAATTTTGCTGAAGTGGTGAATCATATTAATTGCATATTGAATAAGGACAAATAATTCTAGTGGACCATTCAATCCATAAATTCATTTGAGTTGATCAAAAAATACATAATTGAAGCACCTCATCTGGTAAGCCCTGAATACTCAAAGCCTTTCTTGATCTTCTCATTTACCTCACAAGATACTATTGTTGCTATTTTATTACAAAAATATTCAGAAAATAAGGAAGATCCCATAGAATTTTTCAGCAAAGCACTTGGAGATGCAGGATTGAAGTATGAAATGTGGGAAAAACATGCCTATGCATTAGTGAGAGATATGAAAGATTTTAGAGTTTATATTCTTCATGAACAACTTATTGATTAAGTTCCTTCATCTAATGTTAGAGAGATATTAGTTCAGCCTGATATTGATGGAAAAAGAAGTAAGTGGGTGACTTAAAGTTCTTGGGGTTTTATTTAGAGATAAAACCTACTAAACTAATCAAAGGTCAAGGATTAGCCAAACTACTAGCTGAAGAAAATTGTAAAGTTTTGGGCTTGAATTTCATGGATGAAAAATTTCAAGGGCATATTTATGAACCTATAGACATCATGGAAGTTGATGTAAACCTTTCTGAATGCATCCGGTATAAGTACATCATCTATTTTATACAACATTTTAAACCTCCTATAAATTATGATAAAAGAATAATAAGATCTTCGAAGCTTAAAACTATTAAATTTTGAATTAAAGATAATTGTTTATATTGGAAAGATCCTATAGGAGTTTTGTTGATATGCATTAACCCAGATGAGTCTAATAAAGTTATCTTTGATTTTCATAGTAGTGTGTGTGGATGACATCACTATTGGAGAACTACTGCATACAAAATATTGAGAGATGGTTATTTTTGGAATAACTTGTTTTTTGATGTATGTGCTGAGGTGAGAGCATGTGAAAAATGTCAAAAGTTCATCGACAAAAAACATTTTAAGTCTTTGCCTCTCAAGCCCATAGTTTTTTTTGCACCTTTTCAAGAATGGGGATTAGATATCATTGGTGAAATTCATCCACCTTGAAGTGGAAAACATCGTTGGATTATCCTTGCAACTGATTAATTCACCAATGTAATATTCATACATTAGAAAGTAGCTAATGGGAATATTAATTTTTGATTTTTGCACTTAGTAGATGAATAAATGGGGGAGAAGACCCATATTTAACTTAAATCTGAATAAAATCACTCATGGTGTGAAAAACGATCAAGGTAGCAGTTGGATTTTACATTGTCATGTGTGAATATGGACAAGTGCATGTGGACAAGGTCAAGTTTGACCAAGTCAATAGTGCAAGTATGAGAGGAGGAGATCATCCATAGAGACAACACATTGCAAGTGGGAGGAAGATTCCTTGGTGAAGGAAACTATAATGAGTGGGGCCAAAGGAAAGGAGGCTCATACATGTTTAAAAGGAGGGAAAGGTAGCCATAACAAGTTTATGCTTATGATTTGATTTTGGTCTTGAAGACTATTTTCTTTCTGCAACTGTTTAGTTGAGATTGTTGTGCTGCTTAGCACAAGGATTTCATGTTTAGGAATCCTTCCCCTTTCTTGAGAGGTCTCTTGAAGGAGTTGTACTGATTTTCCTTACATATAGGCTTGAGGCCAAGCATCTTCCTTTAGCTACAGTGTTATTTCTGCAGCAGTATAACGTTGTGTTGCAGGGTGTTGCAGTGAGGGTTCACAACACCACTTCCAGCGCTTGTTTCTCAGAGGAGGAGGTTCTCTTTCTCTTGGAGATCAATGAGGAAGCACTCCAAAGAATATTTTCACATCTTGGAACTTGGAAAAAATACTTCCATCATATACAGCACAGTCCCTTGCAGGAACTGCGTCATTTCTTGTAGTGTCGCAGTGAGAGGGTCAATCCCCTCAATCTTAAGCCTCTTTCTCAGGGAAAGGGCCAATCCTTCTCTCAGAAACTTTGTAAGGAGGAATTTCCTCCATTCCATGTATTTTTCAGCTGTATAAAGACATAGATTCAGTTAGACTACGTCATTTTCAGATCCATATATGCAGATCTGACATTTTTCACTTGTACTCCCATAGAACCCTTGCTAGGTCATTTCTATAATGTGTAAAAGAAGCTTATTCTCCAATTTTCTCCATGATATGATGTAATACACTCCATTTATGTTATTTCCATCATATTTTTTCATAAACCTTCATAAAATCACGTTGTACATGCTTCAGTAAAATCTGCATAAGTAAAGTCAAGGGATTTGGGCCTTTTTGAGCCATATCGGAACCAGGAGACCTGTTTAACTTAGCCAGAGTGATTTTTTTTGCTCCCATTTGGTATGTAAGTCCCATATAAAATAATATAAGGGAACCCAATGTTACTTTACCTTTTTATTATGCTATTTGCTGGGAATAACATATTTAGGGCTTAGAATGCTGCTTTTCCCCAATTCTTGGAGCATAGAATGAAGTATAAGTTGCTGCTATAACACCAGATAATGATAATTTGTTTCTTGACACATTTCATGAGTGAATAGATTTATTTTACTCCATAATTGTGTTTAGATATTGCTGCATTCCCATTATTGAGCATTTTCCATGGATTCTAGGTGTGAGAGGTCTATTTACCTCACCTAGTTTGCTTGGTTTCTGATTTTCTCTTGGATTTGGGTCTTAGATTATCAGATATAATGGATCCAAGGACCAATATTGTTTTCTGTAGCACACATTACTGATTTTTTTTTTCAAGCACGTCTTGCTAGCAATCCTAATTTGGGGATATTAGAGTGGTATCAGAGCATGATCTTTGGCTCAGCCTGTGAGTCTCAAGACTGAGATCAAGATGATGAAAAGAATGAGCTTGCTCTCATCAGTTTTCAAATCCAGAAAGGACCTCTCCAAGGAGGTTAAGAAGACAGAAGAAGGAGAAGAGGAAGGACCATGCACTTCCTAATCTCACAAAGAAGAAGACAAGAGGCATGAAGGACACTTGGAATCTGACATTCTAAGTGAATACCTTGCTAAATACAAAGCTAAACCTAGAGCCTTCAAGGACGCTCTAGTTTTACCACAGTTCATTCAGTTGGAGGAAGGAAAGAGACCCTACAGCTGTGGGATGATGAGAGGAAATAGATTCCTATTTTCCACTTTTGATGGATCACTCAAATGTGCAACAAAGGCTTGGGCAATGAAGATCGAGGATTTCTTCTTACTACATCTAGTAGTAGAGAGAGAGGTTGTAGAAATTTCAATGATGCACCTTGAGGGTGAAGCTAATACTTGGTGGTTTAGCCATTTGAACCATACAAGTGTATCTACTCTTGCTGAGTTTTCTCAAAGGATGATCTCGAGATTTGGCAAAAGGAGGGAGCAGCCCTCACCACTAGTTGAGGAGGCATGTACCAGCACTGTTGTAACCATGGAGGAGAAGCCTTAATATTCAACAGTTTGGGAAGCCAACACATATGAGGAATAAAGTCTTGCAGCCCTGCAAGAAGTTTCCAAATTTCACCAAGGTATGATTGAGTTTCCATCTCTTGTCATTTCAACAAATCTTATGGTTATGAAGGGATCTACATCATTATATACAGCTGATCCAAATCAATAGAGTTGCACTACGTTGTACAAGAGGAGTAGTGAAGAAAGGAGGACCCTTTCCTCATGGGAGCATTCAGATAACAACTTCATTCAGGAAGCCATGGAGGAAGAGATGTCCAAGGGTAGACATCTTGAGATGAGAAACTTTTTCTCCTCTCTAGATGACACTCTCTCAATGAGAATGACACATATCAAAGAGAGACTTCTAATTGCAGCAAATCCAAGGCCTCTTTGGTTTTGGAAGGCCATGGATGAGGAGGAGGTCTCATTGAGAGATCCCATTGGAGGCGCACTTCAACATTTCATGAAGTGCAAAGTTCTTCAAATATTTGGAGAGATTGGTGTCCTACCATAGGAGGATACCAAATATTTGCAGAATGAGATCCATCACCCACATTGGGATGAGTGGATGGCAGTATGGAGCAAGAGGTTTCCAAACCCCTTGCAGATCTATGATATAGGCCAGTAAGAAGCATGGCTGCACTGGTTATTTTTGGGTGAGTATGGTCACTACCCAAAAATTTATATTCCCTTATCTCATGCCTTAAGTTTCAATTATAGGATGCATAAGAAGAAGGCATGGTTGTTGTGGCTGTTAAGAAGAGAATTTGGGCATCATATGTCAAATATTATGTCCATGTATTTACATTTGTTTGAGGTATGTCTCATGTGTTCACATGCATTTATGATTGAGATGTATCTCATGTATGTACCTTGGATTGGGAGGAATAATAACTCCCACATGATGTATAAGGAAGCTGGTTTGTACTGTGTTGATGAGTCATCTCACATGTCCATCATTGTATTATTGCTCCATGATTTTCATTTTGATAATGCAAGAAGGAAACAAGAGTCCTTGTTGTTGTGGTTACTATTGGGAGAGTATGGGATGAAATTTCTCCACACTCATCATAATATTTTAGGAGGAATGTATGGCTACCCTTTAGCATTGGAAGACAAGGAGAGGCTACCCTTCAACATTAGAAGACAAGGAGAGGTTTCCACATAGGGGGAAGAGATTCTCACATAGCAGCATGATGGTGGATGGATTTGGCATGTGGAAAGTCAAAGAGAGAAGTCATGGAGTGACAAGAGCCTTAATACTAAGGCCAATAATGCTATCACTAGAGAGTATGTTCCTATTGATGGAGTGTTCCAAGGGGAGTATGCATCCTTCCTTTTTGCGGATTTTTATGAAGATATTCTCATGGGATGAATCATCCATGGACCTCACTTTAGTTTACTCATTATCCATGGTAAGAGATACATTTTTGTACTTGTTGATTACTCCATTGAGTATTTGTATCTGCTCACCCTATATGAACACTGCATTTCTCCACAAGGGAGCAAGAGTATTTTTGGGTTTCATGGTCACTTTAGGGACAACCTTTGTAATGCTAGTAGCCCATCTATACATGAATTTGGGAAAGTGTATTGTTATTTTGATTATGTACAACTGATTTACATTGCTGCTTACTACCCCATGGTGGAGGAGTAAACATGCACAACTTGTAAGTTATTAAGGACCACTTTCCACATGATATTCTCAATCAGCAGTTGGAAATATTGTTTTGTATCCACCAAAGAAACCATTTGTATCATCCAAACTTGCACATAACCTTCAACATTTTTCTGATTTGGATGCCATATGGTAATAATGTGCCATTCATTTTGAGTGGAATGGTTTGGGCCAGCATTATTCATGACTTTAGAGAGAGGGTCTTTGGAGATCCAATCTTCTTCTTGCCACTTAAGGGTAACTTATTTGCAGCCCAAGATCAGCATGTAACTCTACGCTTTCTGTGTGTGGAGAGGAAGACAATGTGGGGTAGGCCATATTGGCTATCATGTTCAGTTATTTAGCCCACATTCTTTGCAGGAGCCTAAGGTGGAGGATATATTTCATGAGTTGCCATGTTGGAAGGTGACTCATCTTGTATGGATGATAGCTTGGGGGTGGAGGTTTCACATGGGAATGATAGTTCCCAAACACATTTCAGATTCCATGGTTTGGGAGGAAGCTTTTCAGTTCTATCCTTGCAGTTGCTTGAGGACAAGAAACATTTGGGAGGGGAGGACTGTAATATTCCTACATTAACAAGAAGCTAATGGGAATATTTATTTTTTATTTTTGCACTTAGTAGATGAATATATGGGGGAGGAGACCCATATTTAACTTAAATCTAAATAAAATCCCTCATGGTGTGAAAAAGGAACAAGGTAGCAGTTGGATTTTACACTCTCATGTGTGAACAGGGACAAATTCACGTGGACAAGATCAAGTTTGACCAAGTCAACAACACATGTATGAGAGGAGGAGATCATCCATAGAGATAGAGCAGTGCAAGTGGAAGGAAGATTCCTTGGTGAAGGAAACCCTAATGAG
The DNA here is from genome assembly GCA_034641835.2 of Pinus albicaulis. Taxonomy (NCBI): domain Eukaryota; kingdom Viridiplantae; phylum Streptophyta; class Pinopsida; order Pinales; family Pinaceae; genus Pinus; species Pinus albicaulis. The sequence continues at coordinate 1,471,901,245 of CM076580.1, forward strand.
TGGGGCCCAAGGAAAGGAGGCTCTCACATGTTTAAAAGGAGGGCAAGGCAGCCATAACAAGTTTATGCTTATGATTTTATTTTGGTCTTGAAGACTATTTTCTTTCTGCAACTGTTTAGTTGAGATTGTTTTGCTGCTTAGCACAAGGATTTCCTGTTTAGGAATCCTTCTCCTTTATTGAGAGGTCTCTTGAAGGAGTTGTACTGATTTTCCTCACATATAGGCTTGAGGCCAAGCATCCTCCTTCAGCTACAACATTATTTCTATAGCAGTATAACATTGTGTTGTAGGGTGTTGTAGTGAGGGTTCACAACACCACTTCCAACACTTGTTTCTCAAAGGAGGAGGCTCTCTTTCTCTTGGAGATAAGTGAGGAAGCACTCCGGAGAATATTTTAACATATTGGTACTTGGCCAAAGTACTCTCATCATCTACAATGCGTTCCCTTGCAGGAACTGCATCATTTCTTGCAGTGTCATAGTGAGAGGGTCAATCCCCTCAATCTTGAGTTTGTTTCTTAGGGAAAGGGCCAACCCTTCTCCCGGAAACTTTGTAAGGAGGATTTTCCTCCATTACATGTATCTTTCAGCTATATAAAGACATATCTTCAGTTATACTATGTCATTTTCAAATCCATATCTACAAATCTGACATTTTTCACTTGTACTCTCATAGAACCCTTGTCGGGTCATTTCTACAATGTGTAAAAGAAGCTTAGTCTCCAATTTCATCCATGATATAATGTAATACACTCCATGTATTTTATTTCCATAATATTGCATCATAAACCCTCATAAAATCACGTTGTACATGCTTCAGTAAAATATGCATAAGTAAAGTCATGGGATTTGGGCCTTTTTGAGCCATATCGGGACTGAGAGACCTATTTAACTTAGCTAGAGTGATTTTATTTTGCTCCAATTTGGTATTTAAGTCCCATATGACATAATATAAGGGACCTCACCATTATTTTCCCCTTTTATTATACTATTTTCTAGGAATAACATTTTTAGGGCTTAAAATGCTGCTTTTCCCCAATTCTTGGATCATAGAATGAAGTATAAGTTGTTGCTGTAATACTAGGTAATGATAATGTGTTTCTTGACACATTTAATGAGTGAATATATTTATTCTTCTCCAGAATTGTGTTTACATATTGCTGCAATCCCATTATTAGGCATTTTCCAGCCATTCTAGGTGTGAGAGGTCTGTTTACCTCACCTAGTTTTCTTGGTTTCTGATTTCCTCTTGGATTTGGGTCTTAGATTATCAAATATAAGGGATACAAGGGCTAATATTGTTTTATGTATCACACATTCCTAAAAAATGTGTTTTTCAGGCATGTCTTGCTAGTAATCCCAATTTGGGGATATTACAACCAAATGGATTGAAGCAATACCTACCAGGAATGCCACTCATAAACTGATCATTAATTTTCTGGAGGGAATCATAACCAAATTTGGATTTCCATCAAGGTTAGTAACATATAATGCAATTTCTTTTAAAGCCACTCCATTTTTTAAATTTCTATGAAGATTATGGCATTCATCTCACTCACTCTACAATTTACTATCCCCAAGGGAGTGGTTTAGCTGAATCATCAAACAAAATTTTGGTAAGAGTCATCACCAAAATATTGGAGAAAAACAGGAAAACATGGGATTAAAAACATAAGTTTTATTTATCGGTAGACAGGGTGACGATATACAAGTCTATTAATACATCACCTTTTCAAATGGTTTATGGAACTGATGCTTTTTTTGCAGTCCAATCAGCTATTACTGTAGCTAAATTTTTTCAAGATCATGAAGATGAACCAAACGATATGACTAGGAGAATTTATCAAATCATAAAGGTGTAGCAAAAGTGAGAACACCAATATGATTTGGTGAGGAAATATTAACAAGATGTAAAACAAGTTTTTAATAAAGGAACTAAAAAAGAAGATTTTCAGATTGGAGATCTAGTGTTGAAGTGGGTTGCTCAACATCAAGATACAGGTAAGAATTCCAAATTTGATGCTTTATGGCTTGGTCCTTAAAGAATATTTTGTAGAAAAATACTTTTGAGTTACAACATCTTCATGGAGCTAAACTGTTTGGAGGCTCATTCAATGGGTGCTTTCTCAAAAAGATATTTTAGTAAGGTTTTTGGTAGCCTAATTTCACTGGAAATACTTGTGTGTTTCATAATAAAACTCCATAGCCCAATGGCAAGGCACTGAAACTATAAAATATTATTAGAGCCTCGTAGGGAGAGCTTTATCCCCTGTGGAGCCAATGTTAGAACAATTCTTTGCTAAGTCGCGATTCCATTTCATAGTTTTATTTTTAGGATTAAACTTCAAAAAAAATTAAATTTTTTTTTTGGTTGCTACCAGAATTTCAAGAAGCACCAATTTTTGTCTTTTTGGACAGTCTATTGTATTCATGTTTCTGTATTTTTCTTTTTTATTCCTATTCTGGCAAAATTTCTGGAAGCATACTCTATTTTCAAAAATAAATGAAAAAGCGCATCTAAATTAATTAAGCCTCATGTTGTAGTGTAAATACACCTAAAATATTTTTTAAATATTTTTTTATCTTATGATAGGTGTCGTATTGCAGTCAATTAATTTAATTCAAGTCGTAATATACATTGAACCCATGTGTCACCCACAGTTATGAACTTAACCATTAACCCGTCCTGCCTGTCAACCCCAAGTCAGTTATACGTGTGTCTAATGTATGTGTTCTTATGAATGGAGGAGATCGTGGTAATAACACTCAATGCCACAACTATTTGGTTGGCTGCATAGCAGTGCTACAGGAAATTTTGGCTAATTAATAGCAAAGACAATGGAGGTGACTGCCTGTCACAAATCTGCTTGTCTCAAGAGATCTGGAGCAGTCCATATGGAAATACACAGCCAACTGAAGGTGATGATGGATTATCGCATGGTGCACATCACAACAAGGAATTTTTTTATGATGAATTTTTATTTGCATGGGGTGATGAACCAAAGTTTGGTTTTAAAACCACCAAAAAATCAGGAACTCTGTCATTTGAAGTTTTAGCTATTGGAGTTCGAATTGCTGAGACTCATATTTTGAGAAGGATTCTAGATTTTAGACAAGATTGAAAAGGTGAATACAAGAAAAACTTGTAAGGTAAATCTCCTTCAATTCTGCGACCTATCAATTGTGAGAGATTCTAGAAGATGACTAAAATAGGTGGAAAAATAAAATGAATTGAGCCATAGGGTGCAGATCTAGTTGATGCCAATTCGATAGTAAGAAGCTTGTTTTTTAAGTCAAGGTGATTTTCTCAATGTACCAGGTTAGGGAGCTCTCACTCAGGAGTAGCCCAAGATTTTTCTAACTCTTTTAATTGATAGGAAGCTACAATTTATGGCCTTACCTTGCAAATTTCTGAAAAATCCATCAGTGAAGCCTTTAACCTTCCATGGGAAGGAGAGAGGTGGTTTACAGGGAAAGTTATTACAGGAGGAGATCTCGATAGTTTCCTCAAATATGCACACAAAGATCCAAATTGGGAAAAATACATTCCAAGTAGCTATATTGAGAATGACCAGGCATAACCTATCAAGCTTATCAAGATATACGTCACTTGTGAAAGGAAAAAAACAATTTTGTTCCTCTATCACAAGAGGTTTATTTTTCATATTGTAGGGATGAAGACATTAAATATGCCATTTTTCTTTTTGAAAAGTCTGAAAAATATGTTAGTAAGGGTTCAGAATCACACTGATGTATTAGAGTATATATTGTACCATCAAACTTTAGTCAAAGTTCTAGTTGAAGAAGAGTTAGAGATGAGAAATCAAACTTGGGACCACTTTTTATTCTATAGGGCAGGCCAACCTACACCTATACCTCCAATTTCACAATCAAACCCTCAACCTACAAAAAGAAGAACAAAGATAAAGGCCAAAAAAGAAAACATTCAAAAGAAGGCCAAGGGAAAAAAAGAGAAGGTTTATGCAGTCAAGGTTGAAAGAAGGTTGGAAAAAGGAGAAAGTTCCTCAAAAAGTAAACCCCAATATATAAAAATAGTGCCCCCTGTTCCTCCCTTTCCTAATGTCTACACTAGAGCCAGAAGAGGAAGGTCTGCAACTGCAGATAAATCAAAAGTGCATGTGTTACCAGAAATTCTAGAGGCACATATTCAACAGGAGTTGCTAAGCGAGTATCAGCCTACACAATCGGATGAACAACTCCTTAATGATGATGGATATGACATAATAAGTAAGAAGAAGAAGGAAGAAGCAAAACCTGTTGTTGGTACTATAAATAGGCATGCCAAAGACAATAATAAGTTTAGGCTTAAGTCCAAGGCTCTACATAATACAAGCCTAATGACAGATGTTATTGACATTGAAAGTAAATTTGAAGGTTCAAAACCAGATAAATCGGTGAAGAAAAACAAGAACACAATTCCTTCAGAACAATAATTATACCCCTCAAAGATAAGGAAAAAAAAAGGGTTCTAAGGAGGAAAAAGCCACTATCAAGGAAGCAACCACAAGAGTAACCAGATCCAAATCAACTGTTGATAGAAAAACAGGCTTGGATAAGCTTGCTGAAGCTGCAACATAGATAGAGGGAAGGTACAAAGGTTTTTTGATACAAGTAACTTTTTTCTTATCAGTTATAATTTTGAACATCATCTTAGGTGTCAAGGAATATATGTCTGCACAAAATTTTCAGCATTTTCAGTGTATTTTTGAAAAAGGAATAGGGTGCTACCAAAATTTCTGGTAGCATTCCATATTTTGCGTAGTTACAAGTTTTTACTGGAATTGTTGAGATTCAAAAAGAAGATTCAGTACCCATTCCTAGTGCATACCTAGTGCATTAAGCACCTTGTTGCATTTAGCACCTAGTTGCATTAAGAACCCAGACTAGGGTGGGGCCTAAAGTGTTATTTTTTGGTGCATGTCTATTTTTATTATCCATTAATTAATATGGACATTAAACTATAATGTATTCTCAATGTGGACTTGAATGAGTTAAATGAAAGTGATAAATTTAGTTAGCTAGTGGATTTCGAGTTAGAGGTTGTTGGCGAGGCATGCATAGTAATTCTAGTTGTAACATATTTCGAAGTGAAATGGTGCATGATTTGGTGCAAGTTATAAATCAGTTAACTCAGTTAATTGAGTTAAACACAGTTGTGTTGGTCGTAACTGAAGATACACTAGTGAGGGATTCAATGAATTAAATTTTAGTTAATTGACAATCAGTGATCTAACATGCAACTGAGGATTTACTATTATTAAATGCATGCATGTTAGATCTAGTGGAGACCTAGTTGAGTTCTAGGTGAAATGGAAGTTGACTATCAATTATACGATGATTGGCTTGCACACATGCATGCTAACACCCATTGGAGTTACCATGATACTTGCGCAGTCAAGGTAGGCAAGAATTCCTATATTTTAGGGATATTTACCATCAGTGGTTGCGCAAGAAATGCAGACTATTTGGAGGTTGATAATTGGCTATGTGTTGGTTAGTTTTGCATATGACAATGTGAGACAATTAGATGAGTATTGGAGGGCTCTTGTGAGAAGATTTTTTTATGTAATTGTTTCATGATCCATGCTAAATATACAATAGAAGATAGTGGGGTTTTTAGCTATAAAATTTCCCCGTGAAATTATCTGTGTTGTGTGTGATTGATATTTCTTATTTTCTTCATGTGTTTGGCGATTATGTTTTTAATTCCACAAAATATTTGTAGAAGCGATTCAGTATTTAAATTTAGTACATTGTTAGATCATGTGAATCTAAGATATACATGCATGTTGTATAATTTCTACATGGTATCGCAGCACAAGAAATGGCAGAAGTGAAGCAGGAGTTGAGTTTGTGACTAGATAGAGTTTGAATTTGTAGAAAGACTTCCGAGGTACTATAGTTAATTCAAGATCAAAATGGCTTTCAATGGATTGAGTTTAGAGTATGCACTCAAGGGAAGCTTGAACTACATTTCTTGGAAGGAAAGGATGGAGGTGGTACTCGAATACAATGGGTTGAAGGAATTCATTGACAAAGATGTTCCTAAACCTGATGCTGCAGATGTTGCAAATCTTAATGCATGGCAAAAGAAAGTGGAAAAGCCAAGGAGGATCCTATTGGAGGGAGTACAAGACCACATTGTCTCAAGCCTCCATGGGAAATCCAAACCATATGCAATGTGTAAGGATTTTATGGATATATTCCAATGTAACAATGACCATAGGAAATTGGTGCTAAAATATAAACTTAGGAAGATCAAGATGGAAAAGGGCGACACCATTCCAAAATATCTAACAAAGTTTGTTGAATGTCGGGATGAAACTAGGGAGCGTTGGAATAACAATTTTTGATTATGATTTGGTGAGCTCGGCTCTCTTAGGAGTTCCCAAGATTTGGCACAGTTATCAAGACTTTGTCAATGGAAGGGGAAAATTGCCAGATTTGGAACGAATCTGGTCAGATTTGGTGTAGTAGGAGTTCAAATGGAACAACAGAGATGGATCTTCATCTAAGAATGAGGATGAAGAGGATTTTTCTTTGGATTCCAAGGCGAGTAAGGGGAAATGGAAGAAATTCCATTCTAAATCTGAGTCCAAGAATGGCAAGAAGTAGGACATGTCCAAGGTGAAGTGTTTTCATTGTCACGAGCATGGGAATTTTGCTACTAACTGTCCACAAAAGAAGAAGAACAAGAAGGTTTCTAGATCTATAGCTGGTGAGGCCCTTGCCTCTCAATTTGAGCTTGAATTCTCATTGATTGCATGCATGGTGTCCAATGCATTAGGATCTGTGTAGTATTTGGATAGTGGCGCTTCTTTTCAAATGACGGGAGATAAGGAACTTTTCAGTGGCTTGGAGGAGAAAGATCTCTAGATGCATATTGAAATGGTTGACGATGGATGGTATAATGCTACTAGAATTTGTACCATTACCTTTTAGAGGGAGTCAGGTAAATTATTTCAATTTAAATATGTAATGAATGTACTAGGTCTGAAGAAAAATTTGGTCGCAGTCGCAATGTTGGAGGATAGAGGCTATGACGTTGTTTTTAGTGATGGAAAATATTTCTTGCGACATAAAACAACGGGTCAAGCCAAAAGGATATAAATTCGAGTTAATAAAATCTACAAGTTTAATGTATATGGCTACGCAACAATGATGGGAAAGTTAGATCAAGAGGTGAGATGGGATGAGGGCAAATTATGGCACAAGCAATTGGGCCATCTTTACCATGGAGCCCTGAAATTCATGGAACAGGTTTCTACTGGTCTTCCTAGGGTACACATGCACAGTCAGACACATGTAAAGGATGTACTATGGGAAAATATGTAAAGGACACCTTTCATGAGAAGGAAAATCAAGCTTTGGGGATCCTTGAGAGATTTAACATAGATGTGTGTGGTCCTTTCTCAGTTGTTTCAACAACAAAACATAAGTACTATGTAATCTTTGTTGAGAACTTTTCTCATAAGTGTTGGATATCCTTCATGGAGAAGAAAGATAAAACATTCTCTAAAATCTGTGAGTTTAAAGCACTATTTGAGAAAGAGTCAAGGAAGCAAGTGAAGGATCTTAGGAGTGATAATGGCAAAGAATACATCTCTAATGAATTAAAAATTTCTGCAGCAAAGAAGGAATTCAAAGAGAACTTATAGCGCCTCATAACACATAGTAGAATGGGGTCACAGAGAGGAACAACATAACTATTGTGGGTGAAACATGAGCGATGTTGCATGATCAAGGCTTACCTATGAATCTTTGGGCAGAAGCATGCAATAAATCAGTACATGTGCAAAACCATTGTCCTCATAGAGTACTTGGCATGAGTACGCCTAAAGAGGCCTTCACTGGTAAAAAATATGATGTTTCACACTTTAATATTTTTGGCTCATCTGTTTATGTGCATGTGAACAAGGATGTCAGGAAGAAGCCAAAACCAAGAGCTAAGGTTGGGATTTTTTTGGGGTACATCAAAACACACCATAATTATTGTGTGTATTTTCCAAACATCAGAATGACTATTGTGCAACTGGATATCAAATTTGATAAGGAGAAAGCCATCCAGTTGTCCCTACAGAGGGAGCTGGACTTGCATTTAGAGGAGGAATTGTTGGTTCCTAAGGGTGACTCTCAAGATGTGGATCAACCACATGACGAGGTTCATGGAGTGGAGGAAATAACTCATGCAGAGCCATCCATCAAAAATGGCAGAAGGTGCACCATGGAATCTAATAGGCTGAGACTTGATGTTGCACAAAATGTAGGAGCCCCTACTTCACAACGTAGACAGAGATAGTCTCCTGATCGATTTACTGGATACATGGCTCTTATGAGAAATTGTATTGTGACTGAACCATATTCCTTCAGGAAGGAGTGCAGAAGCCTACTTGGGTTGATGCAATGGTGGAGAAGTATGACTCCATTATCAAGAACAATGCATGGGAGACATGGGAGATAGTCCCAAGACCGATTGACAAATCAGTGGTCGAATCGAGATGGATCTACAAGGTAAAGAAAGCTACTGATGGGAATGTGGATAAATAAAAGACCATATTTGTGGCCCAAAGTTTCTCACAGATCGATGGGATAGATTATAATGAGACTTTTGCGCCTGTCGCAAGGTACTCTTCCATAAGATCCATCCTTTCACTCTCAATGCAGATGGGCTGGCGCATTCATCATATGGATGTGAAAACTGCATTTCTCAATGGGATCATTGAGGAAGAGGTGTACATAGAGTATCTTGAAGATTTCAATATCTTCAACACTGATTCACATGTGTGCAGACTCAAAAGAGCACTATATGGGCTAAAGCAAGCACTTTGTGCTTGGAACATCGGGATAGATAGCTATTTCACTGGACTGGGCTTTGCCAAAAGTGAAGCAGATGCAAACCTATACAAATTGTGGTTTAGGGTAAGCTATTTATCATTTTTCTTTATGTTGATGATCTAATTTTTACTGGTTATGAGCAGCTGATACACACATGCAAGGAGGATCTTGCAATGGAGTTCGAAATGAAGGACATGGGACTCCTTCATTATTTCCTTGGATTGGAAATATGGCAGTAGGATGGTGAAATTTTTGTGTCTCAAGGTAGGTATGCAAAGGAGATACTGGGTAAGTTTAACATGGAGAGCTACAAACCCATGAATACTCCTCTTCCAAGAAATTGGAGGAAAGAGGATGCTACTTCTAGAGAGGTAGTGGATGCTACTGTCAATCAACAATTATTGGGTTTGCTAATGTATCTTGTGAACACGAGACCAGAAATTTTCTACGCAGTTAACCAGCTAAGTCAAGCTATGGTTAAGCCTACCAAGCTCTTCTGGAAGGCGGGGAAGCATGTCTTGAGATACCTGAGGGGCACATCAAAGTATGTTCTATGGTACAGACATATGGATGGAGTGAAGCTGCATGGCTTCACGGATGCATATTGGGCTCATAGTCCATTAGACAGAAAAAGCACATCACGGGGGATCTTTAGCATTGGATTGACAACAGTTTCCTGGTATATCAGAAAAAAATGATCCATGGCACTCAGTTCAGAAAAAGCAGAATACATGGCAGAAACTCAAGCTACATGTGAGGCTATCTAGATGAGAAAGATCTTGGTTGGTTTGTTTGGTTCTCATATGGATCCGACAATGATTCATTGTGATAATCAAATTTGCAATAAAATCTCGATTAATCTAGTGTTTCATGATAGGTCCAAGCATATAGATATCCAGTACCATCATCTCATAGATTGTGTGCAGAGAAGGATCATGTTGCTTCAATACATTCCCACAAAAGATCAGGATACAGATATTCTGATGAAGGCGCTCAATAGGAGCAAATCTGAATACCATAGAGACAGGATCGGGCTGAAGGATAATCCCTTTCTTGTTGAGAGGAAGTGTTGAGATTCAACAAGAATATTCATCACCCATGCCTAGTGTGTTAAGCACCTGGTTGAATTTAGCACCTAGTTGCATTAAGCACCTAGACTACGGTGGGGCCCAAAGTGCTATTTTTGGGTGCATGTCTATTTTTATTATCCCTTAATTGATATGGACATTAAATTGTAATATATTATCAATGTGGACTTGATTGAGTTAACTGAAAGTGATAAATTAAGTTAGCTAGTGGATTTTGAGTTAAAGGTTGTTGGTGAGGCAAGCAGAGTAATTCTAGTTGTAATAGAGTTCGAAGTGTAGTGGTGCATGAGTTGGTGCAAGTTATAAATCAGTTTAACTCAATTAAGTGAGTTAAACTCAGTTTTTCTAGTTGTAACTAAACATAAACTATTGAGATATTCATTGAATTAAATATTAATTAATTCAGAATCAGTGATCTCACATACAACTGAGGATTTACTATTATTAGCTACATGCATGTCAGATTCAGTGGAGACCCAGTTGAGTTCTAGGTGAAATGGAATTTGACTATAAGTTGTAGGATTATTGGTTTGCTCACATGTAGGAAAAAACCCATTGGAGTGCCCATGATACTTGCGCAGTCAAGGCATGCAAGAATTCCTATCTTTTAGGGATCTTTACCATGAGGGATTGCACAAGGTAGGAAGGCTATCTGGAGGCTGAGAATTGGCTATGTCTTGGTTAGTTTTGCATATGAAAGTGTGAGACAATTAGCTGAGTACTAGAAGGCTCTTGCGAGAAGGGTTTTATATGTAATTGTTTCATGATCCATGCTTAATATACAACAAAATATAGTGGGGTTTTTAGCTATAAGCTTTCCCTATGAAATTATCTGTGTTGTGTGTGATTGATCTTTCTTCTTTGCTTCATGTGATTGGCAATTGTGTTTTTAATTCTGCAAAAATTTTGTAGAGGTGATTTAGTATTTAAATTTAGTACATTTTTAGATCGGGTGAATCCAAGATATACATGCATGTTGTATAATTTCTACAAGAATTTTCGGTAGCTTCTCATTTAATTGAATTTTGACACCTATCAGCAAATTGTTTCGAGCCATTAAGGATGCATAAGAACCCATAAACAAATGGATAATATAAGTGATGGTGAAAGGTGGTTATGAGGTTACTAGAGGTCTTATTAATGAAGCTACATGGTTATTAAAGACCCAAGATGCAAGGAGATAAATCAATAGAAAAATGAGAAGCATGAAATCACACATAGCATTTCAGCCCAGATTTCTTCTCTTCTTTCTTCTCCATCTGCCCTTTCTGTTAGATTTCAATGGGATAAGGTTGTAATGTATTTTTACACCTATGTAATGATATAATTAAAGTTTCCTTATTTTTAGAAGAGATGGAGTTGGTGCCTCTCTTGCTATATATACCATTTGTAAATACCATTTCCAGTTTGGATGTTGGTCTACCTGAAGACTTAATATAATAAAAATCATTTTTTATTCATTCTGGAGGATTTTTTGACTCAAGGAACATATGATGTGTGGTGTGCCTCTTTTCTTTGTTAATTTATTTTAAAATATGAATTACAACAACTAGTAAAGTGAGTGAGAAGTTGTTAAAGGATTTAATAGTAAATTATCCACTTTTAGTTTTCTACAAATTATATGTGTGTTATATAACATGTTAGTGAATATTTCATAAATTATTTGTGGAATAATTTATACATGTAATCTATTTTCTAAATTTTGTTTACTTTTCATAAACATAGCTTGTGTAAAGAGCTAAAAACATAGCTATGTGACTACTTTAGGATAGTAATATTTCCTGGAATAGGTATGAGCTATTCATCTTCTCCATTTGTACTCGCTACTCCCTATACTACCTTTTACCCACACAATTTATACTTTCCACAACTTTCCAAATGCATGAGAGTCTTAAATAACATAAAATCATTCCAAAATATTTTAGAAATCCATCCCACCACTCAAACAAACCCTTTAAAATTTGAAATGAAATATGATGTGTAAGGCTTACTCCTTATGCAGTCGAGTGAATCCTTGCACTAATACTATCATAGACATAAAAATGGGAGGGGATTTAACAAGAGGGATCCCATTGAATTTTAAAATAATAAAAAAACATCCTCAAGTAATGGATATTTTCATAAACCACCAATGACTAGGCTTCTTCAAGCTTCTAAAGGGTTTTGATGAGGAAATAGCTCGAGAGTTTGTAGTGGATCTACAATAACACTCAGAGGAGAGAGCCACCACTATGGTTAGGGGCCTAGCCATCACTTTCACTTGATATTATCATCAGAATCACCATGTTTCCCTTAGGATTTAAGTGGGTTAAAGAATTTATGCCAAGCACTACAGCCAATAAAAGCTTCTTTCTATCAGGAGAAGAATACATTGATGACAAGAATGGAGTGAGGAGAGAAAGCCTTCCATACCCCTGGGATATAGTAGCCTTCCATATCATGAAATTCATTTCCTGTTAAGGAAGAGTTAGTGTAGTATATGGATACCATTTCAGGTTGCTAAATGAGCTTATATTTCAAGGATAACTCCCTCTAGAAGAAATATTGAGCATCCCTCATTCGCTCTTGAACTCAATAACATACATGAGAAAACAGGTGAGGGAAAGGAAATACAAGAATTTGGATCATCATAGCCTTTAAAAATGATAGTGAGTGATGCTCTGAGAAGATTAAACCTCCCTATGTCTTGGTCCTCATTCATAGACATCGATAGGGAAGCCTTCATACCCACCCAGACAGGGCAAACCTATGCCTCTAGTCTTAGAGAGAGGGATGTAGAATAAGAAGAAGAGGAAGTTGAAGATGAGGAAGAAAAGGAAGAGATGGAGGTTGGAACAGAAAACATGGAGATGTTAGAAATAGAGAAGGAAGAGACTGAGCAGAATAAGGAATATAAGACAGAGGAGAAGAAAATATTCGACCCTATGTTAGGCAGTGATACCTCCCCTTGGCACACTAACATATTAGTAGAAATAACAGACGAGGAATTCACTTCTACCCTAGCCACTTTGAGCACACCAGTGAAAAAAAAGAGGAAGAGACAAAAACCCATGTATTTCAAGACTAAAAAGATCCAAATGGTGAGGAAAGGGAAACCACTAGCTCCAACTAAAAGCCCTATTTCCTTTTAGGAGTCACGCAAGAAAGGTGATGAAATAAGGATAGAATAAGGAAAGGTTCAAGAGGCCACCTCAGCTGGGAGGATCCCTATGACCTACATAAGAGTGGCATCCCATACACATATATCACCTCCCACAAACCCTCAAAAGATAGAAAAAAAGGAAAAAAAAGAAAGAGAGGGTTTTCAATAGGAAAAATAGAGTTTTTATAGGAAATTTTGTCTTTGCTATAAGAAACTGTAGCAGGTCTAGAATCAAAGAAAGATACCATGGATGAGGGAGAAAATGCAACCATGGATCGGCAAGAGGCTCAAGAAGTTAAGGAAAAGGCACAAGATGAAGGGAAATATGGAAAAGGAGGGGGAGGGGGGGGTAAAAGATGACAAGGAGGAGCCTACCTCACCAAAACCTATCCTAAAAGATGTATCAGCAGTGTCACACCCTATCCCTTAGCTAAATATCAGCTCCTACTATACATTTATTGAATGGGGAAGATTTATTCCTCAGAATTTTATTGTACCTTTATTCTATAAGTTTTAAAATGAGAGGGGACGCACTCATCATTGGATGAATATTGTTACAACCAAAGTTATGCATGACATAGGGGTTGTTGAGGCAATTGTATTACCTATCATTTAATTTTCTTCCCAGGGGTTTTGTAAAACTTCCGAAGCATGCATGCACTATATATGCTAGAAATTAACCTCCAATTTAGATTAATCTAACTATGAAATCAAATGATGACAAACTAAAAACCTAAGGAAAATGAAATCAATCTATGTAAATAAAAAACTTAATTTATGAAAGGAAATTCAAATCTTATTCACAAAAGTTGTCTAATATGAACGTGCACACAATCTCTTAAAAATGAATCTTTTAATCTAGAAATGAAAATAAATCTAATCTACTTGTATGAAATGAAAATATGATCTATACACATACTTGCATGATTGAACTTAAACTTAATCTAATGAAATATATGAAAATAGGAAATCTAATCTAGGAAATCATTCAAAACACACTCAGTAGAATTGAAATTATAATCTTTTACACACACTTGCATGAATGGGAAAACTAATCTACTTGCATGATCGAAATAAAGCTTAACAAGAAATTAAATTTACTCTAATGAAAGAAATTATAATCTAGAAAAGAAATAAATTTCTAATCTATAAAAATAGGAAATCTGATATACCACATATTTATAACTGGAAATCTAAAATATCACACATGCATAAATATAAATCTAAACTATGACACAGTTGCATATAATTTGAAATATAATATTGGCACACTTCATGAATTCAAAATCTAAACTTCTTGCAAGAATTTAAAAGCATGAATTGAAATCTAAACAATCTTAACTACAATGAAAGCAAAGTCACCAATCCATCTAAACCTGCAAGAGCACGCACAAAAAATGAACGTATGAAAACTTAACTTATGAAACCATGTGAATGAACATAAATGAAATAACAACAAAGCATGGAATGAAAACTAAACTAATCATAAATAAATGAATGAAATTATGATACAACCTCACACTCATTTAGGTGGAAAATCCAATTATGCATGAGGATGGCAAGTGAAGAAACTCCATATGCAAGAAAGACCAAATCAAAGTGAAAGAACACTCATGAGTATTGTGAAAAATATAATTCTTATTCAAAACATGAGCATAACTCCAAACTTTACACATGCCTTTAAGAGGAGAAGGCTCTCCTATTTATAAGAAAAAATAAGAAGCTACCCAATTAATGAGTATCCACTATTATCTCCCTAGATCCCTAAAAATCTCAACCAATTAGACACATAGGCCTTTACCCATGATTTCTCTCCATGAGATATGGTTGATTCCTATCCCAAATATTCTTCCAATCTTGAAGAGAATTCAAAATTGATCCTTGGAGGCCAAATAACAGTGTCTTGGAAGCTTCCAAATGACCTACACTTGTCATGAAACTCAAGCCACTTTTAGATAATAGCAAGTATGTGTAATTTTGCTAATTTCTAATCATTAATTCACTATAAACAATTGAAAAATATAACTTTAGGAAAATACAATTATGAACCCATATGATGATAGAGATGTAGATTATATAGTGACAAAGTGATGGAATGAAGGTGATAAAGGTGAATTGAGGTGTGAATGAAGTGAAAATATATGTCATTTTAAAGACATTTTGGAGACCCAACATACCCTCCAACTAGAGTGATTGCATGTCCTCATGAAAATATTGCATTAATTCCTTTGATTTGCTTGCAACGTCTTTTCTTTTGAATGAGCTTGTCTTATATCAATTCTCTTTAAACTTTGGATTCAATTATATTTGACACTTTCATTTCTTTTTGAAAAGTATTCCTTGTCATATATTGAATTGCGACATGTTTGGTTGGTTCTTGTGTGGCAACCCAATTTTAATTGGTATTAGTTATTGGGTCTCAATACTTTGTTTCTTTTTGTTGCAACAAGGTTCCTTTAACATTTTCAGAATGTATCTTTAAATCAGCCATATAATATTCTCATTATTTAGTCGTCATTTTTCAAATCATACAAAGTTTTGAACCGTAATGCAATCGTAATTTATTAGGATGAGTATGTTAGGATGAAATGAAGTGAAACAGAATGAAGCGATATGAAAAACGATCATAATGGATGCCCTCGCCGCCCCACCCCCCCACAAGTAAATCTGTTTTCAGTTTTTAAATGAGAAATGAAATACCTTTACTTACCTAATAAGTGGACAAATTGTGCATATGTAGAGAAGTGTAGATCCTATTGCTGAATCATGGAATATAATGTAGAATTTCATCTGCTTCTTTGTTGCAAAAATGGTTGTGAAAGTGGATTCTTTATTTCTATTGCTAAATCTGTTGTATTTACTGCAAAATGCTGAAGTTATATAGTCTTCACTACTACAAAACCTAATGATACAATTCTAGTCATGCGAAAAATGTGTTGTTGTCGAGCATGAATCATGGAATATAAAGCACAATTTCATCTGCTTCTTTGTTGCAAAAATGGTTGTGAAAGTGGATTCTTTATTTCTATTGCTAAATCTGTTGTATTTACTACAAAATGTTGAAGTTATATAGTCTTCACCCACTACAAAACCCGATGATACAATTCTAGTCATGCGAAAAATGTTTTCTTGTCGAGCATGAAGAGAATTCATTGGATTACCAATCATTAATGAGTGTCATTAACCAATGCGAGACAAACTCGCCATTAATGTCAACGAGTGCTAAGGTACTTAAGTACATCTTGCAAAGTGTGTATTGACGAGCTGATGTCGAGCCACTTGCAAGATACAACAATCAAGGGACATTGATGTATTCCCATGATTTTCAACGAGAGAACTTGTCATTAATACATACAAGCCTCAAGGTACTAATAAATACTCTAGCCTTGATCCTAGATAAGGTTGTTGGTTGTGGAGCCTGATTATCTTCATTATTTTGTATCATAACATTGGACCCCTTGTTCTTAACGGGGCGGCAATGCCACCCGTAATTGTATGCCACCTGGGAGGTCCAGGAAGGGGGCGACTATAAGTTTATGGAGCCCCCCTTGGTGAGGGGTTTTGAGGGTAGTGCTCCTCAAGCTAAAAATAGATGTAAAATTGCCTTATAAAATTATAGTAATTTCTAGTCAATCTGGGCCATTCATTAGGCGAATGATCTAACAGTAGAAGTTATGTTTGATTTAGGGTTTTTTACCCTAGAAGGGAACCCCTTGTTTTGTATGAGGGTATTGTATTGCAACTGGATATTGTCTATGTATTCTCAGAGTGAGAAAATTATAGAGAGATTGTGAGAGAGAGCAAAAGATATTACAATGGATCTATTGTAGGTTGTGTCTCTTCATTTTACTGGATAATAAAAAGGAAGGACTGGCTATTTGGGGTGGACGTAGCCCAAACTTGGTGAACCACGTATATCTGTGTCTCTCTGGTTTTATGTGTTTTATGTTCTTGTGTTTTCCACATATTTTATGTGTTGTGTTGCTCTATAATATATAATTTTCTAAAAAAGGTGCTGATGTCTATAGGCAAAGACTTGTTAGAAGGGAGCCATTAATGAATCCCCCATCATCTAACATTAGCATGGAATAATGATTTTGAAACGACCATGGATAAAAATTGGCATCAAGCAGGATTTATTTAATGGAAAGGAAAATGACAAGAGGGTATACAAGTGAACGGAAAGTAAAAGGAAAAATCAACATGCAAGCGAGATGAATGTATTTATTAATGGGTTAATGAAAATGAATGGAAATTATGGAAAATGTAAATGGAAGATTTGAAGGAAACATGTGACACATTCAAGGAAAATGGTGACAATGATGCTTAGCGAAAATTCTTGAATAGCTTGTGAGTTTGGAGAGGAAAGATGATGGCATTTATGGATGATAGAAATGGATTTAATTGGTTCATGTTTCTTGAAATTGGTAGTAAAAAAACAATCATGCATAATTGGCTTCTTTCAATTCTCCTATTTTCCTGGAACCTGAAAAGAAAACATGGCACTAACATTGAAATAAAACGTAAGCATGTTCAAAGAGAAGTGATCAATTTCTCTTGGTACTTTACACAATTTTTGGTGCATAATTAATGCTTAGTAAAATAGGTTTATGATGCGTCTTCATTTCAAATTATCATGGTTAGTCCAATTTTACAATTGTGATAATAAATGCAATTTCTAAAAAAATGGTGATATGCACAATTTCCTCAATTTACATTTGAGCTATAGCAAAGAAATATTAATTTTTGAATGCTTACTGATTCCTGAAAAACAATATTTGACCAAACTTTTCCAATCAACCCTGTAGATACGTTACTCTTATGGTTCTTCTTCTTCCCTTCACCATGCTTGAAAATGTAATATTAGACAAAATTATTTCGATAATGCAAAAACTCAATGTTAACAAAATTTAGTTTACAACTAAATTTAGTTAAGGTAAGATGTCGTGCCTTTATTGAATTAATTTTTTCTTTTGTTTTACCATTCATTTATTTTTTTTCTTGCTTCGACGGGTTTGTCTAAACAAACCATCACAGCAACTTTTTATCAATTTGCTCCAATCATGAATTTCACATCAATTTTTAAGACATTTTTATTTATTTATTTTATGGCAATAACATACAATATAATTAAAATATAAAAAAAATGAAATATATAAAACGAATTATTAAAACATCACTCCATGCCTCGTATAGATAAGAGAGATCAGATCTTCTCCTTCCATCATGGCCACAATTGAACCAATGCATTTAATTAGAAACCATTTTTCTCATGCAATCTAGTAAATAAGGTTCTAAAGAACCTCAAAAATATCTCAAATGGTTACGAATTTGAGGAAATTACTCATTGTAAACCTAACTCACCCCATTCTAAGAAACACCCATGTTTTATTTTTCTGAGATTCATTTTCATTTGGTCACAAAATGAATTTTTTAGGATGTTACACATTCTCAAAAATAATGCTCTAAATAATCTCGAAGATCTCTCAAATGTTTATGCATTGGAGGAAATAATTCACGATTAACATAATTCACCCCACTCGAAGAAAAGCTCAGGTTTATTTTTCTAAGATTCGTTTTCATTTGGCACAAAATGCATTTTAAAAATGTTGTTTTCAAGTTGTTACGCATTCTGGCAAATGATCTGGTTCACAAAATTGATTACTGGTGCATGGCCTCCTCTTGTTATCGATGCAATCCATGGAACTATTGAAGAGTTGGTTGGAGGCATAAGGCCAAATCTTGGTATCTTTTTCCCTCTCAAAGGCGATTCCATCATCCAACACCAATTTTGATCTCCCATGTTTTCTACCCATAAAACTACATCTCATAGATTGATACATAGATTTCTTCTCAGCTCATTTATAATTCATAGACTGAAGGTTGATATAAAGGCTATTCTCAATTTGTCAATTCTCTTGGAAATGAAAACAAAAACAAAAGAGAATTGATTTTATTTCAAATTTTACATTTTCCTTATTCATAAACGTGAATTTTTTTATTGAAAATATTTGTGTGGCTCTTATTAATGCACCACTAGAATCCAAGAAAAAAAACAATTGAAAGAAATGAAAATTCTAAAAAAATTTAAAAATTAAAAAATTTAATCAAGAACTAAATTAAGAATGAGATCTGATTTTATTTCTCTACTTTATCCTTTGATATCTGAAAGGATTTTTTTTTCGAGTATATGAATGTTTCCAATGGAGCCATTTACGGATTAAAATTTATGAAATGCTCATATCCAGATTTTCAAAACATACTTGATTGCATGTGAGGACACGAGAAATTGTTTTCATTTTTGGATCCAACGCAAAGATTAGTTGAAGGCTAAATGAATGTTGCGACATAGTTACTCGTTGAAACCACACTTCAATATAGTTTTTTCACTACAAAAAAATTCTGATTTGCATTCTAGATCTTTTATCCATAAATAATTTAGTATCGATTTTTTTTTTTTTTTTTTTACAAAAATGATTGAAATGTATGCAGCTAAATGATTTATGCATCTACCTATTTTGACCATGCATCTAGTAAAATAAAATAAAAATAAAAACTAAAAATAAACTCTAGACTAAAGGCTAATTTCTATGCACACTTCCCCGACAACGACGCCAAAATGTTGAGGCAATTTAATTACTATCATTTAATTTTCAACTCCGAGGTTTCGTAAAACTTGCGAAGAATGCGTGCACTATATATGCTAGAAATTAACCTCCAATTTAGTTTAATCTAACTATGAAATCGAATGATGACAAACTAAAAACATAAGGAAACTGAAATCAATCTACGTAAGGAAAAACTTAATCTATGAAAGGAAATTGAAATATTATTCACAAATGTTGTCTAATATGAACGTGCACACAATCTCTTGAAAATGAATCTTTTAATCTAGAAATGAAAATAAATCTAATCTACTTGCATGAAATGAAAATCTGATCTATACACATACTTGCATGATTGAAATCAAACTTAATCTAATGAAATATATGAAAATAGGAAATCTAATCTAGGAAAGCATTCAAAACACACTTACTCGAATTCAAATCTTAATATACTACACACACTTGCATAAATGGGAAAACTAATCTACTTGCATGATCAAAATTAAACTTAACAAGAAAGTAAATTTACGCTAATGAAAGAAAATCTAGTCTAGAAAAGAAAGAAATATCTAATCTATGAAAAATTGGAAATCTAATCTACCACATATGTATAAGTGGAAATCTAAACTATCACATATGCATAAATAGAAATCTAAACTACAGCACACTTTCATATAATTGGAAATCTAATCTAGACACACTTCATGAATTCAAAATCTAAACTTCTTGCAAGAATGGAAAAGCATGAATTGAAATCTAAACAATCTTAATTACAATGAACACAAAGTGACCAATCCATATAAACCTATAAGAGAACACACAAAAAATAAGCATATGAAAACTCAAATTATGAAAGAATGTGAATGAACATAAGGGAAATAATAAAAAAACATGAAATGAAAACTAAACTAGACATTAAAAAATAAATAAAATTATGACAAAATATCACACTCATTTAGGTGACCAATCCAATGATTCATGAGGATGGCAAGTGAAGAAGCTCCATATGCAAGCAAAACCAAATCAAAGTGAATGAACACTCATGAGTATGGTGCCAAATCTAATTCTTTATTCAAAACATGAGCATAAATCCAAACTTTACACATGCCTTTAAGAGGAGAAGGATCTCCTATTTATAAAAAAACATAAGAAGCTACCCTATTAATGAGGATCCACTATTCTCTCCCTGTATCCCTAAAAATCTCAACCAGTTAGACACATATCCCTTTATCCATGAATTTTCTACATGAGATATGGTTGACTTCTATCCCAAATATTCTTCCAGTCTTGAAGATAATTTGAAATTGATCCTTGGAGACCACATAAGAGTGTCTTGGAAGCTTCCAAATGACCTACACTTGCCATGAACCTCAAGCCACTTTTAGATATTAGCAAGTAGATGTCATTTTTCTAATTTTTAATAATTAATTCACTATAAACACTTGAAAAATATAACTCTAGGAAAATATAATTATGAACCCATATGATGATAGATATGTACGTTATATAGCGATAAAGTAATGGAATGAAGGTGATAAAGGTGAAATTGGGTGTGAATGAAGTGAAAATATATGTCATTTTGAAGACATTTAGAGACCCAATAGGCATCAAGGAGGAAAAATTCACTGAGTTGGGAAGAGATTTGTCTTATGCTAGGCTCAGAGAATCCATGTTGAAAGAGCAACTTTAGAAGGCCGAAGCTAAGAATGCAAGATTGCAAGAGAAATTTCAATAAAAAGACAAACAAATGGCCACCATGGTAGATTTGTGCATGGAGGCCATCCAACATAGATACCCATTATATTCCTATGCAGTCTGCCTCAAAGAAATTTTTTTCCTATTTCAAATCAGGACACTAGCCTCTCATGGATCCTTACCCTTTTAGAACGGTAGAAAATTCATTGAATTTTACAACCAGTAAAGTATTGTAGACAAGGCAAAAATGGAAAAATTCTACATGCACACTATTATGTTGACACACTTGAACATTTGGGATGCTAATCCTAGAATGGGAGACATCTAGTTAATGTCATTAGCCTCTTGGATGGCTAATGAGGAAGCTAGATCACAATAAGTAATGAGGGTTATGAGGAGAGAAAATAGGGAGCCTCTACACATTATGGCAAAACTATTCAGCCCTAGGGGAGTCATCAACAACCATATCAAGATAGAAAATGATGATGCACTTGTAGAAAATTACTCAGCACACAAGATCAATCCATGGCTCATTTTGATGATGTTTCTAGGTTGTTGGGAGATGAATGAATAATGGTTAGTCAAAGGAGATGGAATAGCCTTCCTCACATTCCTATAAATATGTAATTCCAGAAACGAGAGATATTGAGAGGTACCCTAGAAAGAGCACCGTTATACAAGAGGGCCATGCAGGGCAGGAAGATTCAGTGGCTTGGTTTGAAACTCAATCCACCATTTCTACTGGGACTGAGTGATGTAAAAAACCAATATGAGAAAAGTAGATAATGGGAGGAAGAAGAAAATAATGATGTATTTTACCCTCTTGAAGTGACTCCCACACTTATTTATTGGGAAATCAGAGGGCCCATTAAAGATTTGAAAGAAATGCAGAAGGAGGACTAAGTTGCTTAGAGGATGAGTAACCACTTCATAGGAGGCTGATGATGAGCTCCATCTTTAGGTATAATTGGAGGGGTTAATTGTCACATTTTTAGACTTATTAATTCTTTTTTTCTCACATTTAAATTATATTATGTTCTTATGTTTCTAGTCTAGATGGTGATTAAGGCTTGCCATACTTCAAATGCCTAAAATGAGTAAAATGCAAGCTAATAATGAATACATTTCACTTTTGATTAATATTTTTCAATTAAAGATCAGATTAGACAACAAGGATATATTATAGGGGGATTTACCACCTCCTTAACTCCCAAATTCAGCCAAGGGATCCTCGATATTCCCTCCAACAACTCGAAATAAAAGGCAACCAAGCAAGTGGGAGATCAATTGCACCAAAGCTCCACTTCACTTGTAGTCAAAGAGGAAACATCACATAATTTTAGGGAGTTGTTGGTAGATACCCTATAGGTTGAATAGGGTTGAGAAAGAGCTCATTAGTATTCAAACTTTAAAGGAAGCTAATAACCTCTTAGCTCTTGTAATAGGTTTTTGAGACTTTTATGATTATGTAATGAGACTATTTATGCAATAAGATGAGTATCCAGATCATCCTTCACTGATTTAGTTTCAAAGGGATAGGCTTGTGGGTTTGGGCACAATCCATTGGACTTAGTCTCTCTTGTGTATTCATGCTCATTTTTATGTCATTGTAACTAGTTTGATTTATGAGTTTTAGCTAGTTTTCTTACATTCCAATTCACTATTTTTAGTTTGCTTCCATTTTTCTTTGTTGTAGTTAAGCTTGCATAAATTTTGGTAGAATACCTTATAAAATCATAAAACTCTGTGTCAAGCCTCCCTCTCTCATCTCTTTCATTGGAGCTTGAGGAGGGCAAACATTCCCCACAAGCCAAAATTTCTCTTTAGTTTATGATTTCTTGGAAAGAATTGTTAGGTTGCTATAGTGTCATGAAGATGTATAGAATATTGTGTTAGGTTTATGTTTGAATGCTAAATTCAGTTTTCTTTCCAATTTCAACTCATATTTTCCATTTTCTTCTGTTAGTATGAATTCTTAAAGCAAGTGTATGAAAAGAGATCACTTTAGCTGCACATGACAAACGACCCTAACAAAAAACATGGATATATAACTTTTTTAGATCTTCAAGATGGTAAAAAAAAATGAAAAACAAACCCATATCTATGCTAATAAAGCACCTAAAAATTAAAATAAAATAATATTTTCACCAAATATCCAATGGAAAAAACAAGATTTATAAATAGTTTTTATATTATGTTGACACCTAGGAAGGGAACAAAGAATGATGTTACTAGTCCCCCTCAATGGGATGGGTTCTTGGTTGTCCTCAATGCTTCAGCTTCAGATTTTATCTCTCTCAAAGTTGTAGAAAACCCAAGACGTGTAGAGCGCAAAGAGAGCTCAATACACTACAAGGAAAAGACCCTCTAGTGGAGGTTATAAAGGAGGTTTTTAGTGTTATAAAATTGGCCAAAATTGTCAAAAAAACATTTTCTACAACATCCATTTATGGTTACGGAGGTTTTGGTGGAGCTTTTAATGGAAATTCAACACAACTAAAAAAAAAGGTGATCAAAGGCTATTACGGATGTTTTTTCATCGGTGCACTACTAAGGTTTCAACGCACTGGTGCGTGTCATCTAGACAGTGGCCCTAGGACAGTCGAAGGTTCCTACACTAGGCCGTCAAGGTATAAAACCACACCAGGCGCAGTTTTGGTGATACAATGCATGGGACCGTGCCAATTGGTCTTGGGATTTGTGCGGTGCCCATAGGTCGTCTCAGTGTACTTATACGTAGACTTATAGAAACGTACCGGTGCATCGTATTAGACAAACGCACCGATATTTATATTTGGTATTGGTATTTGTGCGGTGCCCATATGTCATACAAATGCACCAGTGTGTAGTATCATATAAATGCACCGGTGGGCAGTATCGCACAAAACACACCAACATTTTTAGTTGGTTTTGGTATTTTTGCGGTGCCCATAGGTCATATAAACACAACGGTGTGCTTCATCATACAAACGCATCAATGTATAGTAACTGACACGCACCAGTGTTCATTTTGAATTTTTTAGAAACATCGACCTGACTGTGCAATTATTGTGATTTTTATAAATTCATTATTCATCAAAAGTAAACACATCTTATAACAATATTCATATTAATTAAATTTTTATTAATGCATTTGAATGTGATGTTTGGATTAATTTGTTATATCATATCATAATTATTGTGTGTAATATTCCTACATTAGCATGCAGCTGATGGGAATATTGATTTTTGATTTTTGCACCTAGTAGATGAATAAATGGGGAATAAGACCCATCCTTAATTTAAATCAGCATAAAAACCCTCTTGTTATGAAAGGGGATCATTCCAGAAGCTGGATTTCACACCCTCATGTGTGGAAAGAGACTTTTTGCAAGCGAACAAAGTCAAGTTTGACCAGGTCAACAACATTAATATTTGAGGAGTGAATTCTAAGTAAATCAATGGTCAATGTGAACAAGGCTAAATCTGAGCTACTTTCATAAGCACACTTAAGTGTGAGAGAGGCTAGATCAGTTGACCAAGTCAACCAGGACCAAATCGTCAGTGATGTCTAGATGCAATGAACCTCCTAGATGCAGAGCGCAGTATTAGTTGGAGACTATACATGTGAACATAGCTAAACCATTGAGATGGTTTAGGGTTTGGTAGGATTTCTAACTTATAAAAGGAATAGGAGGACATCAAGAGAATTTTGTTCATGATATGATATTTTCTGAAGAATTTTCTGTTTAGACATTTCTTATTCTCTTGTTGTTTAGTTGAGAATAGTGTTGTTTAGCACTAGGGTGTTCCTGATCAGGAATCTCACCTCTTCCATTGAGAAGCTCTTGGAGGAGTCTTGTTGGTCTTTTCCACTATCAGGAATTTGGCCAAGTAACATATTCCAACTACAACGCAGATCCTGTTGAGGGTTTGGTTGTCCTTGTACACTATAGCAGATGGAGGCTAGATCTACTCCGATCTAGGCCATTCTGGTGCATCTTTTCAGTGGGAGAGCCTTCTATCCTCCTTATAAGAGAGTATTGGACCTTTGGATCCGCATTATCAAATATTGGCATCAAGCCAAAGTAGTGCTAGAGTCTACAACTTAGTTTCTCTCCCATAACTGTGTTATTTTCAAGTGCATAGTGGCAGGGAGTTTTGGGATACTTTTGGAGGAGAGATCTATGGTGTTGGGGGTTCTTCCCTTAATTGTGGTGATCCATGGATTATGATTATGTTTCATATTCTGCGCAGATATGATCTTCTTATTATTGTACATGCTTCAGAAATTTTGAATATTACTCCAGATCTACAACTTTAGATCTCAGATCTATTCTTTGTATCTCATGTTTTGCTCAAAACCCCAAGGGGAATGTGTAGAGGAACTCTTCTAGTGTACATATCTGATATGGATCTAATATTTGGTACACAGATCTATTCTAGATCTAATATGTAATGTAAAACTACTTTAGCTCTTAATATAATGTTGTCAAGCCTTCTTATAGCGTAATACATTGTTGCAACACCTCATTTTTTAGGGTTTCTTCATCAAGTTCTCTATTTTTCTCTTATACATTGTATGGGCCTTATTATAAACCTATTTTTCTGATGTATAAGTGACTATTGGACCTTCATATTAATCTCCTACATATATTGGGCTAAACTGCATTATCTTCTAGGCAGTGTTATTTTGTATTATTGCAGTCCCTTCCTTGGGCATTTTCCAACTACAGTAGGTGTGGAGACACCTGTTTAACCCACCTAGAAGGATTTCTTTATGAATCCCTCTTAGATTTAGGTCTTATATTGTCATATCTAACGGATCCAAGGGTTTTTTTCCAATCCTGTAACATACAATCCTAAAAAAGGCATTTTTCAGGCATGCCTTGCTAGTAGTCCCAGTTTCGGGATATTACAGTGGTATCAGAGCATAGTCTTGGCTCAGCCTGTGAGTTTCAGCCATAAGAATATAAAGAGAAGAAGCAGATCAGAATGATGGAGAGAATGAGCTTTGTATCATCACTTTTCAGATCCAGAAATAACCTCTCCAAGGAGGTTAAGAAGATAAAGAAGAAGAAATGTAGAGAAGAGGAAGAGCCATGCACTTCCTATTCTCGAAAAGGAGAAGACATGAAGTATGAAGAACACTTGGAATTTGAAATTATAAGTGAATACCTTGTTGAATACAAAGATAAATCTAGAGCCTTCAAGGAGACTCTAGCCTTCCCACAGTTCATTCAACTGAAACAGGAGAGGAGACCTTGCAGCAAGGGAGAAATCAAGGGCAATAGGTTTCTATTGTCCTCTTTTGATGGGACATATGTAGAAAAGGCTTGGGAAAGAAGACCCAATTCATTCTTCCTACTACGTCTAGTGGTAGAGAGAGAAGCATTAAATATTGCATTGCTACACATGGAGGGCAAAGCAAGCACTTGGTGGTTCAGTCACATAAGTCATGCAAAAGTATCTACTTTTGTGGATTTCACTCAGAGGCTGATCAAGATATTTAATGAAGACAAATCAGAGAGGAAGGAGCCCTCACCACCATTTGAGGAGACTTGTATCAGCGCTGTCACAACCTTGGAGGAGTAGCCTTCAACATCAGTAGTTGAGGGAGCCAACACTATGGAAGAATGAACTCTTACAGCCATGCAAGTGTTCCCAAATCCCATCAAGGTATGATTGAATTTCCACTCTCTATTGTTGCAGCAAATCTTTTAGAAGATTGTGGAAATATGTTGTTGCATGACCCAGAATAATCATTTACTGTTAATTTAGAGTATTTGAGTTGCACAGTGTTGTCCAAGAGAAACATTGAAGAAATAAGGACCCATTCCTCATGGGAGCATTCAAATTTCAGCTTCATTCAGGAAGCCATGAAGGAAGAAATAACAAAGGGTAGACATCTTGAGATGAGAAAAATTTTCTCCTCTCTAGATGACACTTTCTCAATGAGCATGCCACAACTCAAAGAGAGACTTCTACTTGTAACAGATCCAAGACCCCACTGGTTTTGGAAGGCCATGCATGAGGAGGAGGTCTCATTAAGAGATCCCATTGGAGGTGTGGTTTAACATTTCATGAAGTGCAAGGTTCTTCAAAGGTTTGAGAAGAATAGTGTCCTAAAATGGAAGGATACCAAGTATTTGTAGAATGAGGTACATGATCCACAAGCGATCGAGTGGATATGGATGATGAGCAAGAAGTTGGAAAGCTACTTGCAAATCTATGATACTGGGCAGTAGGAGGGTTGGCTATGTTGGCTACTCTTAAAAGAGCTTGGCCATCATCCTCTTTCTAAGGGTGTGTGGCAGAAAGTTGTGTAGAATGATGCTTGCATCATTGGGTAGTAAGGAGTATGGACACATTGTGTTGATATGACATTCTTCATATCAATCACCATGTTTTCACCACATGATTTATATGATGGAGGTATTGGGAGGCAGCAAAATATTTTGTTTCTTTGGATATTCTTGTGAGAGCAAGGGCAGATTTGCTCTCACACTTTGCATGATGTTGTAGGAGTAGGAGATGGCACTGTCATGGTGCAAAGGAGCTACTCCTTAGCCTTGGATGATCTGGATGTACTTCCACTTTGGAAGGAGCCTCTTGTTTGTAGCAGCATTATGGAAGATGTCTTTGACAATGAACATGTCAAAGAATGGAGATATGTATTGGTAGGAGCCTATTTGCATAGGCCAACAACGCTGTCACTTTGGAGCATGGGCTTATGGATGGAGTGTCCCCAAGATCACTTCACTCTTGATGCACTTTATGGAAAAGAAGGAGGTGAGAAAGATAGAGTAATGGGTGGAGACATCTATTACTGTGATATGTTCTTCTTGGCTTGGATTTCCAAGTATATGAGGAAGGATCTTCATGCAGCACATGATTCATTTCTCTTCATGAGAGTATGTCATACCACCATGGAGAGTTTGTTCATGGATCCTATCATCATCTTACTTTTATTACATGGTAAGGATATTGTTTTTGCATTTAGTAATTTTCATACTCTTACCATTTCTATGCAGTGCATTGCTCCACAAGAGGGCAAGATTTTCATTGAGCTCCATGATCAACATTGGACCAAAATGTATGATGGGGATAGCCATCTCTTATATGGCCATGGGAAAGAGTTGTATTACTTCATGTATTTTCATTTTATGTACATAGCCATTTACCATTAATTATTAGATGACATAACATACAGAGTCAACCATGTATCAAGAAACCACTTGCCATGTAATTTTCTGAAGCAGTAGTTTGGAAAACTACGCTGTGACTACTTGGGAAACTGTTGGTATAGTTAAGCTCCATATGAAACCTTAAGTATTTACCTCATTAACATTCCAATAATTATTTCATTTACTGATATTTTCCTTATATTTTTGGGGAACATGATTCAGAGAGAGACACATGGGTCGGATGTGTCCCTTTGGGAAGAGGATTCCCACACTTTCTGCATTGCATGTTCTAATGGGATCATGGGAGGAGATATGGCCACCATATCCAAACACTTGTTTATTTTTGAGGTGGTACATGTGATTTATGGGATGCGATATAGTGATGATTTCCTATCCATCACATATGGAATGATTTGGGCCAGCTTGATTCACAACCTTGGGGAGGAGATATTTAGAGATCTAGTCTTCATTTTGCCACTTGAGGGTAACATTATTGTAGCCCAAGATATACATAAGCTCTACACTTATCATAAGTGGAGAGGAAGATACTTTGGGGTAGGCTACTTTGTCTACCATGTTCATATTTTCAGCCCACCTACTTTGCAGGAGCTCTAGGTGGAGGAGAATTTTCTGGAGTTGTCATGTTGGGAGGTGACTTATTTTGTATGGATGATTGCTTGAGGATGGAGGGTCCACTTGGGAAATATGTTTCCCAACACATTTATAAATCCATGCCTTGGGAGGAAACTCTTTAGTTCTATCCTTGCAGTTTCTTGAGGACAAGCAACATTTGGGAGGAGAGGACTGTAATATTCCTACATTAGCATGAAGCTAATGGGAGTATTGATTTTTATTTTTTTACCTAGTAGATGAATAAATTGGGAATAAGACCCATCCTTAATTTAAATCATCATAAGAACCCTCTTGGTATGAAAGGGGATCATTCTAGAAGCTAGATTTCACACCCTCATGTGTGAAAAGAGACTTTTTGCATGTGGAAAAAGTCAAGTGTGACCAAGTCAACAACATTAATATTTGAGGGGTGAATCCTAAATAAATCAATTCTCAATATGAACAAGGCTAAATCTGAGCTATTTTCATAAGCACACGTAAGTGTGAAAGAGGTTGGATCAGATGACCAAGTCAACCAGGACCAAATCATCGGTGTTGTCTAGATGCAATGAACCTCCTAGATGCAGAGCGCATGATTAGTTGGAGAATATACATGTGAACAGAGCTAAATCATTGAGATGGTTTAGGGTTTGGCAGGATTTCTAACTTATAAAAGGAAAAGGAGGACATCAAGAGAAGGTTGTTCATGATATGATATTTTCTGAAGATATTGTACGTTCAGAAATTTCTTATTCTCTTACTGTTTAGCTGAGAATAGTGTTGTTTAGCACTAGGATGTTCCTGATTGGGAATCCCAAATCTTCCATTGAGAAGCTCTTGGAGGAGTCTTGTTGTTCTTGTCCACTATCAGGCATTTTGCCAAGCTACATATTCCAACTACAACACAGATCCTATTGAGGGTTTGGTTTTCCTTGTAAGCTACAGCAAGTGGAGGCTAGATCTACTCAGATCTAGGCCATTCTGGTGCCTCTTTTCAGTGGGAGAGCCTTCTATCCTCCTAATAAGAGAGTATTAGACCTTTGGAGCTGCATTATTAGATCTTGGCATTAGGAAAAACTAGTGCTAGATTCTACAGAGTAGTTTCTCTCCCATAACTGCGTTATTTGCAAGTGCATAGTGGCAGGGAGTTTTGGCATACTTTTGGAGGAGAGATATTTGGTGTTGGGGGTTCTTCCCTTCACTGTGGTGATCCATGGATTATGCTTATGATCCATGTTCTGTTCAGATCTGATCTACTTATTATTGTACATGCTTCATAAATTCTAAATATTACTGTAGATCTGCAACTTTAGATCTGATATATACTCTTTGTATCTCATGTTTTGCTCAAAACCCCAAGGGGAATGTGTAGAGGAACTCTTCTAGTGTACAGATCTGATATGGATCTAGTCTTTTGTAAAAAAATATGTTCTAGATCTGATATGTAATGTAGAACTACTTCAGCTCTTAATATAACGTTGTCAAGCCTTCTTACAGCCTAATACATTGTTGCAACACCTCATTTTTTAGGGTGTCTTCATCAAGTTATCTATTTTTCTCTTGTACATTGTATGGGCCTTATTATAAACCTTTTTTTCTTATGTATAAGTGATTAATGGGCCTTCATATTAATATCCTACATATATTGGGCTGAACTACATTATCTTCTATGCAGTGTTATTTTGTATTGCTGCAGTCCCTTCCTTGGGCATTTTCCAACTGCACTAGGTGTGGGGAGACCTGTTTAACCCACCTAGAAGGATTTTTTTTTGAATCACTCTTAGATTAAGGTCTTATATTGTCAGATCTAAGCGATCCAAGGGTTTTTTTCTAATCCTGTAGCATACATTCCTGAAAAATGCATTTTTTAGGCATGCCATGCTAGCAGTCCCAATTTAGGGATATTACATTGTGATTTTTTTAAAATTCATTATTCATTGAAAGTCAACAGATATATATCTTATAAAAATATTCATATGAATTAAATTTTTATTAGTGGATTTGAGAACTACAATGGAGAATAGAATAGTGACAATGGAGAACACAATAGAATAAATTAAAACATATATATATATATATATATATATATATAGATAAGACAGTATTTTTCATACAAAATGGGAAAGTTATTGGTATCCCTTTGTCTTTCAATTAGGATACTATGTCCATTACATTAAACAAAATGTCTGATTTCATAGACAAATATTTCAATAAATACAATGCCTTGCTTTGATATCCAAACATAGTGATCATCATTCTTCTATTGAACTGCTGTCACTACTGGAACTACTTCCATGAATTGTATTTTCAGGAATATTTTGTTCACAGTGTTGATTGTTTTATTCTTCTTCACCTTCCATCTACAAAACATAAAAATAAACTAAAATGAGTGTATATACATTGGTGAGAATAATGAAAATTGCAATATTAATAATATACATCAATGTAAATCGAAAAGAAAAATGGCGTACCGTAGCAACAATTGACTCATAAACTATACACATTCTTTCAAAACCATGTACCATGCCATCTTTCAAAATTTCATTTGTTGGCGCAGTTCCATACTTTGTTTCCTGCAAGTTTTATACCCCATAACAAATCATATATTTAATATAAAATAATTTTTTTTCTATTAATTATAGATGGAGCTAAGTAAAACAAGATCGATAGAGGCTTACAAATTCCACAATTAATTTCTGATATGCCAACATATACTCACAACCCATATTTAACCCAATTTCAATCAATTCGTCTGATGGTTCTTGTTTGTGTGTTAGCACCTGTTTGAAGACATCCAATGATGATTTTTGTAAAACAACTTAAAAAATAAAAAAGTGAAATTTAGTTAAGTTGTTATACGGAAGTAACAATTACTCACAAACTTAGATATCAACCCTTTTCTTCCTCATCGTCCTGTTTTATGTGCTGAATGGGTTCCATTTTCTTTTCTTTTCTACAAGAAAATACTTGAAAATTAATATTTAATGCTAGACTATTTATTTATTATACCTAATGATCAAAAAATTCAATGATTACATATTACATTTGAAGCATGCTATTGTTGAGATGGCTCCTCCTGCGATGAAATTTTGTCCATTTCTTTGACCATCTCCTTGCACACTTTTTTGGACATTCCTACTAACATATTTATGATATCAGCTCGTTCATCTTTTCATATTTTCATAATCTTCCTGAAAATGTAACATGACAATAAACTATTTATTTTTTGTATTGATATATGAAAAGTAAATATAACAAAAGTGATAGTTATAAATAATTATAGAAAAACATTTAACAGAATATTACTTTTTCATTCCTTCTTTTTGTTGTTGTACGTTTTTGCTATTAAAAGTGTGACATGTCTCATTGACCAATTTTGTGGAAACTCTTCCCATAGTTTAGATAAAATTTGGTTCTTGGAATCATTGGATTGATTTTTGTATTGTAAGTGGAAAGAACGTCTATACATTCATTCCACTAGATCCCTCAAACTTTTGTAAAATCTTTTCTCCCTTTCGTTAACCTCGAGTACCACTCCAGATGAGCTAAGGAGCAATTCATTTTCATTTGCATGTTTTATTTTTTTTCTTTTCTTATAACAACATTCCTTTTCTGATTTGTTGGTCCTCGTAGAAAATTAAACATATGTGAAATAATAGACTATTTGACACATGTTATCTAATAATTTTAAGTATATTATTAGTGAAAATTTTAAAAATAAACTCATATTGGATCGATAGTATTTTTTCATTCACCTAATTCATCCATTTGTAATTTTTCCATCAAGATTTTACGCTCTTGTGGTCATAGATCATAAATAACCTTATCGAGCTTCGTCATTTTGTGGCTCTTCATAATACACAATAAACAATAAATATTAGTTAAACTTACATGTAGTTCAAAAATAATATTTTCTGTAAAGAATTTACAAAGAACTCGTCTTTTTTTCTTTTCTTGATGTGTTATCAGTATTTTTGTTACTTGATCTCTTTTCATTCATTTCTTTATCAATTCAAAACCTATACCATATCATTCATTAATATATTTATAAATAAACTGTCAAATTTTCAGGTAAAAAATAAATCTCAAGAAATCGGTTTGTCTTTCATGATATACGGACCAACATCGGTGCATGGGGGTCTTATAAACGCACCACAAAAATAGTATAATAGACCATACGGTGCTCTCCTCATAACATAGTGCACCAGTGCCCTATTTTAGATATGGCTCACTAATTAAAAAAAATTGTTTTTAAATTTTTTATCACACAGTACTTGCACGGTGCGCTGGTATAATACAATGCACCGGTGCGCTAGGTTATGTAGGGCACACCAATAAAAAAAATCCATTTTTTTCAAAAATTCACGCAAGGGCCGACATGGATTGGGATCTGACTATGCAAATCATCCCGTGGGTTTGATGTCAATCTAAAATGAAAAGCCCTAATTCTAAAATCACAGAAGGAGTGAGAAGAAATGGCATAAACAAAAAAATTGAATGGTTTAGGGTAAAAATGGGTTTTTTTTTTTCAATGAAAAAAAATGAAAATATTTTCTTACTTTGTAAAAAAGTTGCAGAAAAAGTAAAAAAAAGAATAAAATTTAATCATGATATTGTTTGAAATTAATTCTATGCTACAGGGTTTGGATCACTAGAGGTTTGGATTCTAATTGTCTGAATACTTGTGTTCGAACATATTTCACTGCTCCACAATGATATTGTGCTCTCTTGCTCCAGGTATGTCTCCTACAAATTTCTAGCTGAAAATTTTAGCAAAAATAGTGAAATAATGAAAAGTGTCTAGTATTTAAAGAATTATTTTATGAAATTAGATTCTCGAAAATATTTTTATGCCCATTTTTCAATTTACTGCTTTTTTTCACTTAAATAAAATAGAGTTGAGTTTTTTTAATTTACGGTTATTTGTCACCAGTGCGTCACTTAATAGCACCACACTGGTGCTTCCATTGATAACACAACACTGGTGCGGTTATCTGTATATTAGCACTGATTTGCGGTTAAGGCACCGAAATTACTTTTACATGTGTACACCAAAATTAGATATGTTGGAAATGTACATTTTGTTGTGAAAATATTTGGGCCATTTCTTTTCAAAAATACACCTCTTCTTCTTTCAGAAAAATAAACTTGAACCTTTCCATAACCAGCAACAATAAAAGGTGCCACATTATCTGCTTGCTGACCTACGATCTGCTTTCTCATTTGTAAGTTCCTCCTCCATCTTGGCATCCAATTTTCTCTTTTCTCCTTTTTGCTTTCTATCATCTTTGGTATCATCCTCTGTAAACTTATTTTGTTTTTCACTCTTGTATTTCCTTCCCTCACTATCATGCTCTCGCTCTATTCGCTTGCGAGACCTGCCATCCATTTCTTCATTATAAGGATTCATTTCCTTTGTCTCACAAGAAATCCTACCACTATTAACAACCTCGATTGACCTTTCATTGTACTATAACTATAGAAGTGATAATTTTTCCCTTCATGGGACCTACTAGCCCAATCAACAACATTAATTGATATTTCTCTGTTGTCCTTAAGGGAATGATAATCCTTCCCTTTATGGTGCCTCTTGGCTTTATTAACTGCCTCGATTGATCTTTCTCTACTGTCCAATCTTTCCCTGCCATCCTTGTAATAATGAGAATCGTTGCTTTTATGTGATCTCTTAGCTTGTTCAAAAGACTTAATTGATCTCTCTCTAACATCCCTTAGTGAATAGGACTCCTTTCTTTCGAAAGACCGTTTCACCTTGCTAGTCGCTAGAGCGTCGATAAGTATTTCTCTGCCATCAACTCTGCTCCCCCTTTATCCATCATGGTACCTCTTAACCCTATCACTGGACTCAACAGAATGCTCTCTGCCATGATCAAGAAAATACTTAACCTTGTGACCAGGCCTCTTAATCCTATCGCCACTCTCAACCGAAATTTATCGACTGCCCTTCTCATATTTTTCATAAATATTTTCTCCTTTGGTACTCTGTCTAGCTCCTTATATGTCTGCATACTTGTAAGCATATTTGTCCATATTTCTATTTGAATCACTCATTTTATCTGCTGTAAAATTCTTAGCCAGAATTTGAACTCTCATCTTTTCAAACCCTCATCTCCTCAGAAACATTCTTGCCCGTGATTCGTGTTAGCCATCAGTAAATTTTTTTCAGAGCAAATGATGGCTAAAACAAATCCTGAGCCTTAAAGAGATTGTTTTCATATAAAACTGCTCATTCTTGAAGCCTTTTTATGTTGCCTAAACTCAAAAATTAATCTTCACTATTATTTCATTGAGAAAATCCACCAAGAATCCATGCTCATATCCAAAAAGATTGTTTTTAGTCATTCTTGCCCCTATTCATCCTCTATTTTCCTCTGAAAAATCCCCTCATATGGCTATAAAACCCTTTGTTATGGTTTAAAACCCTTCCTTTTAGCAATCTGGACTTCAAAAAGCCATGAAAACCCACAAAAAATGCATAAAGCCTTTTAAAAACCCTTTTCCGCCCCTTTTAAGTCTTTAGGCCCCTGAGGGCTTAAATATTTTAGCCCGTTTGTCACAAAACCAAGCGCTATAACCAAGCGCTTAATAAACCCGTGTTTCCTTTGGAAAATTCTTCCCCCTAATGCGATAGGCCCCTGTCGCTTTAGCCCCTGGTTGCTTCTCCTCCACACAACCGTGCCCCAGCACCTTCCCCTTAAGCCCCTTCCCTTATCCCTTTATTCCATCGCACCCTTTAAAAAATTCATTTCTCCTTTAAAAATCTCCTCGCACTATACATACCTCCCAAGTGATATTGACCGTTGATCTTATCGATCTTATGGTCATCACTTGCCTACTACACCCCCCGATCACCTAACCCATTTATTCTTTTCACCCTCGGCATCGAATCTTCATCGTCAATCCATATAAACCGACGACCCTCGTTAAATCCAGTTCATTCACCTTATAAAGGAAATCTCTGTCGTTGGTTTATTAGATCCGATGGTCCTCATTCGTCCCAGAAACCAACCACCCTTTAGACCCACCATCCATTACCCAGCCACTTACCCAATCATTCGCCGACACCTGGCTTCCACTAAATTCTCCGCCCATGCTATTTTCCCAATCGCATTCATCCCTCCACCGTTGGTTTATTAGATCCGATGGTCCTCATTCGTCCCAGCAACCAACCTCCCTCTAGACCCACCATCCATTACCCAGCCACTTACCCAATAATTCGCCGACACCTCGCTTCCACTAAATTCTCTACCCGTGCTATTTTCCCAATCGCGTTCATCCCTCCACCGTTGGTGTTAGCCACCCATATTTTTCCTATCATATCAGCTGGTGGCTAAATATTCTTTGCAACCTTCAAGAAACAAATTCAGTCCTAAATTTTTTGGTGCTTGAAGTCTTTTGGTGAAACTCATGTTGCTAGTTAAATCTTCATACCTGTTTCTTTCTCCAAACCCCTGATATCCTGCAAAAATCCAAGTCAAATACTACAGTATTTCCCCTTTTTTCCTCTTCCTTTTCCTTCCAACTAACTCATTCTCCATTTTACTTTTATTCATAAAAACCCCACAAAAACATATGTTTTCCCTTTAACCCTTCACACATTCCACTTCCCAAGGTTAAAAACTCACTTTTTTAACTTATCGAACCCTTCTCCTCTGAAAAATCATTGGAAATCATATAAATAGCATATTTTATGTGTTTTTGGTGCTTTATCCCTTTCAAGCTAAGCCCCCAGGCTGTTTCCTCCATATACCCGAGCACCAGGACTGACCGCTCAGTCCTTAGGTGCTAAACCGTAAAATACCATTTTCCTTCGTTCATTTCCCTTTGAAAACCCGAAAAAACCCATTTTATAAAGTTCAACGGGGAATAATTAAAATCACATGTTTTATTTCGTGATCAACCTGGACCGTCGATCTGCTCCCCAGATCCGACGGAGCGGAGCACATCTCACTAGGTGGAGCCCCCCTTCTCCTGCGTCGTTTGTCAAGAAACCACCGGTTTCCATTTCGCACCACCTTCTGAGCCACGATGGTTTTCTCCCATCGGCCAGCGATTCCATACGTTGGCCAACACGTGTCCCCACCACTATTTCAAAACTTCCATGCTATCATCTCATTTCGCGCGTTAAACTTCACATCATAACCATGCAGCGGAATCCACCCCCACCGTTCGATCTGGGACTTCCCATCCGACGACTGTCGATCGCCTCACTTGCTCGACCTTTAACGGACATACACGCCCATTAACCCATCCATCGTGCATCCAAGATTCAATCTCCGCCGTCGATCTCTGCAGATTGATGACTATTATTCGTCCTCTTGATTCCATCGCCCGGTCAGACATTTTCCCGCTGACTTCCCGTTGCCTGATCTCGACCGTCGATTTATGCAGATCGATGGTCCTGATTTAATCTTTCTTCAACCTTTTCCACGACCGCCCAGATTTGATCTCGGTCATTGGATGATGCCATCCAATGGCCCGCGTTCCTCTGCACATTCCCCAAAGCAGATTGACCTATAAACTGGATTTTTAACGTGCTTTAGCATTTTGCAGGGTTTAAACTATTTGTTCGTGTTTTTTAAAGAAGATTCAGAGAAGGAAGGTGACGACCCTCCCTTGTTCGATTCCTCCGAGGAAATCGCTCACAGAGTCAGTTTTTCACGTCTCATTGATGTTTTGACAGGCATCGATGCCTTACACGCCCTACCTAGCCCTGCACAAGAAGAAAATCATGAGAAACCGAGGCGGAGAAAGAGTATCAGTGGTAGAAGACCAAAAATGAACCAGAACAACAGATTAGTGGACCGATTTGTGGGGATTAAGGCTAAGACAGTTATCAAATGCCTAATCCCCATATCTGAAACGCGGATTAAAGGAAAATCTAAAGTGTTTTATCAGACAAACCCTCCACCGCCACAAATGGACGCGAATTGATTCCTCCCAGCGACTACAGCGCCACCTGTGCCTCAAAGGATTCAATCAAGAACCGAATTTATTGATCAAAGTCAGATATTTTGCCTTAAAAGTAGCCAAAGAGTTATCTCTGCGAAGGATTTAATGAAAATAGGTCGGCAGAGTAACCCTATCATTACACAGAGCCACAAATGTCAACAAAAGCTCCCACCGAGCTTGAATCGTAGGTGTAAATCAGTTAATGCAGTGAAACACCTGTATAATCTCTTCATTTGAGCCCCCAAAGGCCAAGAAGACATTAATTCTGTATTAATTGTATTTGAGATCTTTATTCAGATCTCACCTCCTAATCCTTCTATAAATACTTCAATAGAAGATGAGTGAGGGGTTGGTTTTTAATGTAATTGCTGAAGCATTGTAATGTAATTGAGCCGAAGACTTCTGTTGTAAATAGTGGTTTCATTGGCTCTTGGAGCTCTGCTTGTAACAGATAGGTTAGGTTGTGAAGAAATATGGATTAAAACACTGGATTTGAAGATTGTAACTGGTTTGAAGCATCAATACAAGCTGATTTGTGGGATCCTGGTCTATGCTGATGGTGATGTTATTCTCACTATAACTTGTATTTTGTTTCTGTTTTCAATATTGTTTCATTTTCCACTATAAAGAACAGTTTAAATAGGGTTAGGACCTGCTGTATATTAGTAACCTTCTCTGGCTGAGAAACATTTATTTAAATGTTTTCATTCAACTGTGTTATTTGAAAATGATTCAATTCAGTTTAAGTACAGGGATGTTGGCGTTCCCTCGTCTTTTTGTCTTAGCTGAATGTTATTTTTAAATGTTACTTTCAATATATGTTGTGTGAATATGAACCGAGGAAATTAAGGTTAGACCTGAGTCCCCTTTTTATTTGCTCAACTATTTGCTTATTTCCCTTAGGATGTGTTAAAAGCTGACTAGTTTCAAAGTACTTATGAGATCTTAGACCATTCTGTGTTATCTTTGAGTTTCCCTTTTGTTTTTATATGTTTTCTATCAGAAGTGTATCAAAGGCTGGAGAGTTTCAAAGTACTTACTAGATCCTAGTTTGCTTCTATGTCTTTCCTAAGTGCCTGGTCAAAGGCTGGCTAGTTTCAAAGTACTTACCAGATCCTGGGCAGCTCTCTGTTCTGCATCTGTCATTTTCCTTTCTTATTGTATCACTCCATTCCATAAATCAAACTTTAAAAAGATCCTTAGGCATAGATGACTTGCCCCATAGACCATTCTTGAACCTGATTGTTTCAATTAAACCCTTTTATGACTCCATAGCCCAATGGACTGAAAACCTGCCATCATCTCTCTTCTTGATCAAAGCTTACTCTTTTTTTGCTTGCAACTTCTCACTTTTGAACCTATTTGCATATAGATCTTTCCGCCTTAGACAGCAACTATGTTCAACCATCCAAAAAACAAAACAAACCCTTGGGCTTCATAACTAGCCTAATATTGTTACCCCAAACTTCAAAGACAAATCCATCTTTTTACAGATTGGAGAGATCCCTCTCCCGATTGAGGAGGGCTAGATCCTAGAATCCCAAAGTTGGTTGAAATGATGTTAACTCTGTGATCGGACTTTTTCCAATCTTGCTTATTACAGAGACCTAACATTTCTGGCAACTCCACTGGGGACTGAGTGTTTGTATAAGACCTTAGAGACCTCAGAAAACCTTTTATTCAAGAAAACTTTGAGAGTTAAAAGAAGCCTTTTCAAGCAGTACCAAGAAATGGTAATCATGATCAAACTTGTTTGAATCAATGACAATCTAGGTCAAACCTAGGATTCTCTTAAGTTTTTATCTTACCTTGGAAAATCAGCTGGCTTAGCCATAAGAGTAGACTGCCTTTGTCTCATAACCGTAGCTAAGTTTTGAAAGAGAGTTAGGATATTCTTAGAAACCACACAAATAAAAAGAACTCAGAAAATACCGAAAAGAATTTCAGATTGGTAGTAAAACACTTTCTCTTAAATTCCATTTACCATTGGATGTGTTTTACTTCATACTCTTAGACAGAGTCTAGAAAGGGCCAGGTAGCCTCCGGATCTCATCCTCTTTTAGAGGTGACATATCTAGTGAATTCCCTCCCAGTCAATCTTTGGTTAGAATTTGTTGTGTTTTGCGATATCCTTGAAAAGGGATGTCTCACAAGCACTGTGGTGGACAGTGTACTTCTTTTGACACACTCTAGACTTTCCACCTGGCGACTCCACAATCCTAAATAGACCTTAAGACTCTATTGGGGAGAACCCTTATCATTGTAATATCCTTCAAACTCAGTTAGAAGGCTGTAGTATTTAATTTGTGAAAACAGATTAGTTAACCTCTCAAAGACTGTCATACCTGGTTGAGCTTTTCCTATTTATTTGGGTCTAAAAACATAGCATAGTGGCTCCTAGAAAGATTTGCACTAGAGCCCATCCTAACCCTAATCCACCTGAGATAGTTGATAACCCAGAAAGAATCCTTAGGAAGTCTCCTAAGATACAATCTTCAACTATTTTCAGATCATCCCTAAGAGCTAATTCAGTCCCTGAAAATCTTTCAGCTCTGCAACAATCACAAGCTGACTTAGTCAATCCATTTAGGACTAGGTCATTTGGTGATTTAGATTAGTTAGATTCTGAGTCTTCACATTCATCTCCGGAAACAAGTGAACACCTTGGGAATAGCGACTCAACACCTCCTGATTTACATTTTCTACATAATCTAGGTGTCTCTCATCCAAGATCAGCTCAGCAATCTACTGCTGGTCCATCCACTTCTATTCATCTTTCATCCACTGCTCAAACCACTTCATTTCAGCCCACCCCACCTCTTGTCAATCCACTCCCACCACCTATCATGGCAGCATGGTATGCTCCCTGAGTCCTTCCTGTACCATTAGTCAATATTCCACAGGATTATCAGTCCAAAATTCCATTATATGATGCTAGCAATACTACAACAGCATCACAACATGTGGACAAGATGAATGACTATTTTGACAGAAATGAAATTGATGATGATTCTGTCAAGCTTAGACTATTTGCTCAAAGTATGGGGGGAGAAGCAAGAAAATGGTTTAAAGGTTTAGCCCCCCATAGTATTAATGATCTCCAAGGCTTCCATCAAACATTCTTAAACAAATGGGAAGTGAAGAGGAACCCTCTTCAAGTCCTTGCTGACTATAACAATCTCCATAGGAACCCTGGGGAAAGTGTACAAGCCTATTGTACTAGATTTAACAGTGTATATAATGCACTTTCCCTGGAATTAAAACCTCCACAAGGTTCAGCTTTAAACAAATTTCCTGAAGGGTTTGATGCTGATATGACCTATTCATTGAGAGAAAGAGATTTAGCAACCCTTGAAGATATGCAAAGAGGTGCTCTTTCTGTAGAAGTCAACCTAATGGAGAAGAGAGCAAGGATGAAAGCTAAAAAGAGAGTATCTTTTAGAGAGGAATCCACCCCTACTACCTCAAGTTCAAAAATGGAAAGAATGATGGAAGAAATGCTGAAGAAAATGAGCATTCTTGAGAGAGCGCAAGCAAGTCTAAATCAAAATGCTCCTCAAAACAGAAACCAAAACTAGAATCAGAATGTTAGAAGAAACCAACCTCCAAACCGACCAAGGGAAGATGATCAGCAGATCACTCCTCCCTTTCATCAAAACTATTTAAGTGAGGTTGAGGAAACTTATCAAATAATAGAGGAGGATAATATAAACTTATTTGGGGTAGATGATGATAGCTTCGAGGTTCATTATGAAAGAAAAGAGGGTCTTTACACACCTTACGATGACAAAAGGGATGACAATCAAAATTGTTGTCAAGACATGGAAAATGCCATGACAGAACCTTCAAAATAATATGAACTCAGAAGTAGATCTAATCAAGAAACCCCCAACAACAAAACCTCTGACAAGTCTTCTCAAAGCAGCACTGCAACCAAGCCCAAGACAGTCAAACAAAAAGACAAAATAGTGGCTGATAATTCTGGTAAAGGTAAAGAGAAAGACACTCAAAATCTTGAAAAACAGAGTGCAAACATCAGTAGTACTAACACTTCAGCTAGTACTCCTTTTTCAACCATTGTGTCAACTGTACATAAAACCAATCAGCAAGCTATTGTTGCTGATAAAGTGGCAGTAAACAAGGCCGAAACCAGCACCTTAAAAAATCAAATTCCTTTCAGTCTGGAACAGGAAATCTCAAAGATCAAAATCTCTATTCCCTTAACCGAGTTAGCTGCCCAACATGTATATAGGTCCAAAATTTTGAAGGCTTTGAACATAGGAGAAAATGAGGATACACTCAATCTTAATAATGACCAACCAGAGCTTATTTTTGGTCCAAAGATTGAAGTTAAGTTTCAAGAGGGACCTTTCCCTCCCTTTTATGTAAGTTTGAACATTCATGAAAAAATTCTACACAATGCTATGCGTGACTCAGGCGCTTCCCATAATTTAATTCCAAAAGCTGTAATGGAAAGCCTGGGTCTTGAAATTACCAGACCTTATAAAGACTTGTACTCCTTTGACTCAAGCAGAGTTAAATGTCTAGGATTGATCAAAGACCTCTGTGTTAATTTAGCCCAAATTCCAGCCAAGTGTTTGGTCATGGATGTTGTTTTGGCTGATGTACCCCCAAAGTATGGAATGCTTTTATCAAGATCGTGGGGGGCTAAGTTACAGGGGACTATGCAGATGGACATGACCTATGCGACTATCCCTATTTTCAATCAGACTAGAAGACTTTACAGGGAGTCTCATATGCAATACATAGTGACAAGTCAAGACAGACCTCAAAAATCCCCTCTGTATTCTATGAGTACAGGCCTTGATTCTTTTATCATGTTTAATGATGAAACACTCACTGAAAAAATCGTTTTAACGGGATCAGTGGTTGAAACGGAGGAAGAGGAACACAACGCTGAACTATCAAAACAGTTTACTGTATCTGAAAATCGTGGCAAACCAAACACTGGTCTCGAACTACAAATCATCAATTCATTAAACTTAAAACTTGACAGTCAAGAGAACAATCCTCAACCCGATGAAAAACTTGAGGAGTCAAATCATACAAAGGACATGCACCAAACTGATAAAACTGAAGATGATCCTCTTTGGACTATGTATTTTGATGGGTCATGCACTAGAACAAATGCTGGTGCAGGTGTCTGGATTAATAACACTGAAAACAATCATACAGAATGTATTTCATGTAAATTAAACTTTCAGTGTTCCAACAA
The DNA here is from genome assembly GCA_034641835.2 of Pinus albicaulis. Lineage (NCBI taxonomy): Eukaryota > Viridiplantae > Streptophyta > Pinopsida > Pinales > Pinaceae > Pinus > Pinus albicaulis. The sequence goes on from CM076580.1 coordinate 1,471,944,614, forward strand.
CATAGCAGAATATGAATCCCTTCTCTTAGGCTTGCATCTCTTGAAAAAGCTAGGAGCCAAAAGAATTAACGTATATGGGGATTCTGAGTTAATAATTAGGCAAGTCAATGGGGAGTATAATGAAAATCATCCCAGACTTAGAGCCAATCAGAATGATGTCATGGACCTTTTGAAAACATTTGAGGAGGCCCACCTGAGTTTTGTCCCAAGGAAAAGGAACATTGGAGCCCACAATTTAGCTTTTGCTGCCAGGCCATGTCTAACGCCATATGAAACTTGAGAAAACACAACTCCCATAAAATTTAGACCAGCAGTGCCTGATAATAAGAAATATTGGCAGGCGTTTGATGGAGATGAACAAATAGAAGACTTCATGCAATTCAGAAATGAGTTTGAACTCCATAGTTCAGATTCAGACTATGATACAGACTGCAGTGAAGAAAATTTTCTTGGTGAGGAAGAGCCTTCTCCTGAGCTTATTAACATTAACCTTCAGACTAGAAAACTTAGAAACCAAACAGAATTGAGTGCAGAATCTGAAATAGAGAAGTTGGAAACTCTGCATTCTAAGGATGATAGTTTGCCCAAGGGTTTAGCCCCTCTAGAAGAATTGTTTGATTCTAATGATGTGAAAAATAAACCTAAATTGGAGCCTGTAGAGACTGAGGTAGAGGAATGCAATATAGGCAGTGAGGAAAAACTGAAAATGATCAAACTTGTCCAAAACTTTGCCATCTCACATTAAACTCGAATACATAGAGCTGTTCAAAGAATTTTCCGATGTTTTTTCATGGAGTTACGAAGATCTTAAGTCCTATGACACTGAAATAATACAGCACAAAATCCCTCTTAAAGAAAACCAAAAACCATTCAAATAGAAACTGCGCAGAATAAACCCTGTCCAGTTGCCATTGGTTAAGAAGGAGATCATGCAAATGTATGAAGCTAGCATTATTGTCCCTATTAGATATTCTAAGTGGGTGTCTAATCTGGTGCCTGTTAGGAAGAAAACCGGAGAAATTAGGCATTGTATAGACTTTAGAAATTTGATCAAAGCTTCATTAAAGGACAACTACCCTTTGCCCAAGATGGATCATATTTTACAGAGGGTGGTGGGGTCTAAAATAATTTCTTTGCTAGATAGCTATTCAGGGTATAATCAAGTCTTAGTCCACCCTGATGATCAATTAAAGACAACTTTTACTACACCATGGGGCACTTTCATGTATGTGAAAATGCCTTTTGGTCTAATGAATGCTGGAGCAACCTTTCAGAGAGCCATGGACATAGCATTCTCGGAAGAATTGGGTTTCTTCATCATTATCTATCTTGATGATGTCACTGTGTTTTCAAAAACAGATGAAGATCACTTAAAAAATTTGAGAAAAGTTTTCGAGAAGTGCAGAAAGTTTGGGATATCTTTAAATCCTAAGAAGACTTTATTTGGTCTCCAAGAAGGTAAAATTCTTGGGCACATCATTTCCGAGGAGGGTATAAAGTTAGATCCAAAGAGGATTGAGGCCATATTGCAAATCTCTCATCCTCGAAACATAAAAGAGTTGCAGTCTTTCATTGGAAAGATTAACTTTTTGAGAAGGTTCATCCCTAACTTGGCTGAGATCCTTAGGAATATCACAAATAGGCTGAAGAGGGAGCAAGGGGTGAAATGGAACTTGGAAGCAAAGACATCCTTTGAACTGGTAAAACAAGCATTAACCAAAACACCAGTTCTCATAAGTCCTGATTTTTCAAAAGATTTTTATATTTTCTCATTAGCATCAGAACATACCATAGCTGTTGTCCTTTTACAGAAAAATCCACAAGGACAAGAGTAGCCTATTGCATTCTTTAGCAAGGCATTAAGGGATGCCCCTATGAAGTATAACATTATGGAGAAGCAGGCTTTTGCTTTGGTAAAGGCTTTGAAAGGCTTCAGGGTATACATCCTTCACTCACACATTATTGCCTTTGTCCCAAATTTAGTTGTTAAAGACATTCTAACGCAGGACCCAGATGGTAAGAGAGGTAAGTGGATTGCTGTTATCCTTGAATATGATTTGGAGATAAAACCCACTAAACTCATCAAAGGCCAGGGCCTAGCTAGATTAATGGCTGAATCAAATTGTGAAGTTCTTGATATTAATATGATTAATGCTTTGGATGACCTAGAAGAATTCTCAGCTCCCATTATTGAAGACCATTTTGTGAATTATCCTTGGTATACTGATATTATTTATGTTTTGCTTAATCTGAATACACCTCCTGGTTTATCAAAAACAAAGGCAAGATTCCTAAAGTTGAAAGCTGTAAACTATTGCATTATTGATAAATGTCTTTATTGGAAAAATGCAAGTGATGTATTGCTTAAATTTTTTCCTGAGTTTGATGTAGAAAAGATTAAGCAGGAATTCCATGAAGGAGAGTGTGGAGGCCATTTGTACTGGAAGTCAACAGCCAACAAAATTTTGAGGGCTGGTTTCTATTGGCCCACTCTTTTTCCTGATGTACACAAAATGACCACTACTTGCCATAAATGCCAATTGTTTGAAGGCAAGAGAAAATTACTACCCCTGCCTCTGCATCCAATCACTGTTGAAGCCCCTTTTCAACAATGGGGACTTGACTTCATAGGAGAAATCCATCCACCATCTTCTGCCCAGCATAGGTGGATTCTTACTGCCACAGACTACTTCACTAAGTGGATAGAATCCATTCCTTGTAGGCAGGCCAATGACTCAATTATCATAAAATTTATGGAGACTAACATCCTCTCCAGATTTGGCTGTCCTACCAAGATCATCACAGATAATGCAGTAGCATTTGGATCAAAGAAAATGGTTGAATTCTGTCACAAGTATCAAATAACATTGGGACACTCCACAGCCTATTACCCTCAAGGTAATGGACTTGCAGAATCTTCCAACAAAATCTTAGTGAATATGATCAAGAAACTGTTGGAGGACAATAAAAAGTCTTGGCACACAAAGCTGATCCATGCACTTTGGGCTGACAGATTAACTTTGAAGAAATCTATTTGTATGTCACCTTTCCAACTTGTGTATGGTACAGATGCAATTTTTCCTAACAACCTTGGTGTACCAGTTATGAAGTTAATTCAAGAGTTGCAGACTGAAGAAAATGACATGATCAGAAGAATAAATCAAACCATTCATCTTCAGCAAACCAGGGAGGAAGTGTATAACAAAGCATCGCAGAAGCAAGATAGTATCAAGAAGATCTTTGACAGAAGAACAAAGGCCAACAATTTCAAGAATGGGGAGAAAGTTTTAAAGTGGGACTCAAGGAGGGAAGATAAGGGAAAGCATGGAAAATTTGATCATCTATGGCTTGGTCCTTACTCTATTTATTCAGTTGCTAGAAACAATGCATTTTTCTTACAAGAACTGGATGGAACATAATTGTTTGGGGGTCCTGTCAATGGCAGGATGCTTAAGCATTACTTCTCTTGATCCGTTTTTATGTTTTGAAGCCTTTTACCTTTTCCATTGTAAATATTTCATCCACCATTGCATTCAAAGTTATAAAAAAATCAAAAATTACAAAAACAGAGAAAGAATGAAAAGGGGGCAGAAATGAAAACAAGAAAGGCACAACCCCATGCCAAAAAGAGAAACAAATCTGAAAGTGTGCAAGCTCAAATGCCACTCCTACAAAACACACTTCTAGTTAGTCGAACAGCCTAATCTCGACTAATTAGTTTTAAATTTTCTGCTGATAGGATAGTGAATTTGATTTTCCAAACTGTTTAACCTTGGCTTATCAGTAGATAGATTAGGTTAGAAATTGAAGGTTCAAACAAACTCAAAATCTGAACCAAAGTTTCCAAAGGGAAATGACTCAAATCTATGTTAAATTATGAGTCAAAGAATGTAAAGATCTGGTTCTAATCAGTTTAAAATCTGAACCAGAAGAAAAACAAAGACAGCTCAAAAGCAAAGAAAAAACAAAGTTGTGAAGAAAATAGAAGGCCATGATAAGAGACTTTCATATCTTAAGCCTTCCATTTTGTTTTTATTTTTATTTTTCTACAAATAATAATCTATGTGCAGCTTGTTTTTATGCCATAGATCACAACAAGTCAAACAGCTTAATCTTGACTTGACTGTTTTTAAATTTCTGTCTTAGAATTTAGAGAATGAAAGTTTGTTGGACAGTTTAATCCCAACAGACAGTAGATTAGGTAGAGAATAATCTAAGCTCAACTGTTTAAACTGAGTTCAGGGAGAAATAAGGAGTAGAATTAGATTAGTTTTTATGCTTTCAAAAGAATAAAATGTTGTGAAAAGAGTTTGCCAATCCAAGTGCACTCTGATGAAGAAAAAATGTTAGATCAATAGGATTGGGTAGGTAGAGGTTGTATTGATGAAGTTCATTTTTCTTTCATGACTAATATTAATTTTCAGAACAAAGCCAGAGCAAATAATGGATCAGGCACCAATTAGCATCCCAGAGAAATCAAGTCTGAATTCTTGATGCCTTCAGGAAGGCACCATCCCCAAGTGGAGCCGCTGTTAGCCACCCATATTTTTCCTATCATATCAGCTGGTGGCTAAATATTCTTTGCAGCCTTAAAGAAACAAATTCAGTCCTAAATTTGTTGGTGCTTGAAGTCTTTTGGTGAAACTCATGTTGCTAGTTAAATCTTCATACCTGTTTCTTTCTCCAAACCCCTGATATCCTCCAAAAATCCAAGTCAAATACTGCAGTATTTCCCCCTTTTTCCTCTTCTTTTTCCTTCCAACTACCTCATTCTCCATTTTCCCTTTATTCATAAAAACCCCACAAAAACATATGTTTTCCCTTTAACCCTTCACACATTCCACTTCCCAAGGTTAAAAACTCACTTTTTAACTTATCGGACCCTTCTCCTCTGAAAAATCATTGGAAATCATATAAATGGCATATTTTATGTGTTTTTGGCGCTTTAGCCCTTTCAAGCTAAGCCCCCGGGCCGTTTCCTCCATATACCTGAGCGCCAGGACTGACTGCTCAGTCCTTAGGCACTAAACCGTAAAATACCATTTTCCTCCGTTCATTTCCCTTTGAAAACCCAAAAAAACCCATTTTATAAAGTTTAACGGGGAATAATTAAAATCACATGTTTTATTTCGTGATTAACCTGGACCGTTGATCTGCTCCCCAGATCCGACGAAGCGGAGCACATCTCACCAAATGGACCCCCCCTTCTCCCGCGTCGTTTGTCAAGAAACCACTGGTTTCCATTTCGCACCACCTTCTGAGCCACGGTGGTTTTCTCCCATCGGCCAGCGATTCCATACGCTGGCCAACATGTGTCCCCGCCACTATTTCAAAACTTCCGTGCTATCATCTCATTTCACGCGTTAAACTTCACACCATAACCATGTAGCGGAATCCACCCCCACCGTTCGATCTAGGACTTCCCATTCGATGGCGGCCGATCGCCTCACTTGCTCGACCTTTTGACGGACATACATGCCCGTTAACCCATCCATCGCGTGTCCAAGATTCAATCTCCGCTGTTGATCTCTGCAGATTGACGGCTATTATTCGTCCTCCTGATTCCATCGCCCGGTCAGACATTTTCCCGCTGACTTCCCGTTGCCCGATCTCGACCTTCGATTTATGCAGATCGACGGTCCTGATTTAATCTTTCTTCAACCTTTTCCACGACCGCCCAGATTTGATCTCGGCCGTTGGATGGTGCCATCCAATGGCCCGTGTTCCTCCACACATTCCCCAGAGCAGATTGACCTATAAACTGGATTTTTAACGTGTTTTTGCATTTTGTAGGGTTTAAACTATTTGTTCGCATTTTTTAAAGAAGATTCAGAGAAGGAGGGTGACGACCCTCCCTTGTTCGATTCCTCCGAGGAAATCGCTCACAGAGTCAGTTTGTCACGTCTCATTGATGTTTTGACAGGCATCGATGCCTTACACGCCCTACGCAGCCCTGCACAAGAAGAAAATCATGAGAAACCGAGGCAGAGAAAGAGTATCAGTGATAGAAGACCAAAAATGAACCAAAATAGTAGATTAGTGGACAGATTTGTGGGGATTAAGGCTAATACAGTTATCAAATGCCTAATCCCCACATCTAAAACGTGGATTAAAGGAAAATCTAAAGTGTTTTATCAGACAAACCCTCAACCACCACAAATGGAGGCAAATTGATTCCTCCCAGCGACTACAGCGCCACCTATGCCTCAAAGGATTCAATCAAGAACCGAATTTATTGATCAAAGTCAGATATTTTTCCTTAAAAGCAGCCAAAGAGTTATCTCTGCGAAGGATTTAATGAAAATAGGTTGGCAGAGTAACCCTATCATTACACAGAGCCACAAATGTCAACAAAAGCTCCCACCGAGCTTGAATCGTAGGTGTAAATCAGTTAATGCAGTGAAACACTTGTATATTCTCTTAATTTGAGCCCCCAAAGGCCAAGAAGACATTAATTCTTCATTAATTGTATTTGAGATCTTTATTCAGATCTCACCTCCTCATCCTTCTATAAATACTTCAATAGAAGATGAGTGAGGGGTTGGTTATTAATGTAATCGCTGAAGCATTGTAATGTAATTGAGCCGAAGACTTCTGTTGTAAATAGTGGTTTCATTGGCTCTTGGAGCTCTGCTTGTAACAGATAGGTTAGGTTGTGAAGAAAGATGGATTAAAACACTGGATTTGAAGATTGTAACTGGTTTGAAGCATCAATACAGGCTGATTTATGGGATCCTGGTCTATGCTGATGGTGATGTTATTCTCACTATAACTTGTATTTTGTTTCTATTTTCAATAGTGTTTCATTTTCCACTATAAAGAACAATTTAAACAGGGTTAGGACCTGCTGTATATCAGTAACCTTCTCTGGCTGAGAAACCTTTATTTAAATGTTTTCTTTCAACTGTGTTATTTGAAAATGATTGAATTCAGTTTAAGTATAGGGATGCTGGCGTTCCCTCATCTTTTTGTCTTGGCTGAATGCTATTTTTAAATGTTACTTTCAATATATGTTGTGTGAAGATGAACTGAGGAAATTAAGGTTAGCCCTGAGTCCCCTTTTTATTTGCTCAACTATTTGTTTATTTCCCTTAGGATGTGTTAAAAGCTGACTAGTTTCAAAGTACTTATCAGATCTTAGACCATTCTGTGTTATCTTTGAGTTTCCCTTTTGTTTTTATATGTTTTCTATCAGAAGTGTATCAAAGGCTGGATAGTTTAAAAGTACTTACTAGATCCTAGTTTGCTTCTATGTCTTTCCTAAGTGCCTGGTCAAAAGCTGGCTAGTTTCAAAGTACTTACCAGATCCTGGGCTGCTCTCTGTTCTGCATCTGTCATTTTCCTTTCTTATTGTATCACTCCATTCCATAAATCAAACTTTAAAGAGATCCTTAGGCATAGATGACTTGCCCCATAGACCATTCTTGAACCTGATTGTTTCAATTAAACCCTTTTATGACTCCATAGCCCAATGGACTGAAAACCTGCCATCATCTCTCTTCTTGATCAAAGCTTACTCTTTTTTTGCTTGCAACTTCTCACTTTTGAACCTATTTGCATATAGATATTTCCGCCTCAGACAGCAACTATGTTCAACCATCCAAAAAACCAAACAAACCCTTGGACTTCATAACTAGCCTAATATTATTACCCCAAACTTCAAAGACAAATCCATCTTTGTACAGATTGGAGAGATCCCTCTCCGGATTCAGGAGGGCTAGATCCTAGAATCCCAAAGTTGGTTGAAATGATGTTAACTCTGTGATCGTACTTTTGCCAATCTTGCTTATTACAGAGACCTAACAGTTGGATCTTCCCCGGTTTATCCAACAGTCAATATTGCATATCGCATAATTTTCGCGTCCGAGGTTTATCAACCAAACATCGCGCAAAGTAAGTGGTATTGAAAAGGCCACGCAGTGCGATTTAATTGGATCGTGTTTGATTCTTCGAAAACCATTTACCACTTGAATTGAATGCAAAAACCATTTGCGGTATTTCTAAACCTGCTTTTCCCAAATTCGCACCAAATCCAGTTTTGAACCGGATTTTCACCCTTTTCTTCATTGAGCCTCTTCAACTTGCATAAATCACTCCTCTGCGTTTCTCCTCCACCTCTGCCTCTCTCTGCAAGTAGTTTTTCTGTCCTCGCAGGTTTTTTATAACGTGTTTTGTGGTTTTTTACAGGTTTTTGTGGTGGTTTTAAAGGTGGAATCCCTCATACAATCCACAAAGGGACAGGGCTGAGGATTGCCCCATTCGAAGCCCAAAAAACATAGAAAATGAGTCCTTTGGGTATAAACCTGGGTTTTTAATCAATTATCGATTATATAAATCAAAACCCTAGTGTGGCAGAGCCACCTGACCATAGAAAAGGGTTAGTGCATAATGATTGAAGGGTAAAGAGCACAACCCCTCGAAGAAGGCTAAGAAACAAAGAAAAGGGTTGATTTTAAAATTAAAAACAGTCAGCAGAGAGCCAAAGACGAGTTAAGCACAACGATAAGAATTGAATCCGTAAGGCCTAGGGGATTAAAAGGTTTAATCCTGTAGTTTTAGTATTAAAACACAATTTAAGGCTAGATACAGGCAGGAAAAGGTAAAAGGCATATGACAAAGCCAAATCAGTAAACACAGTCAGCATATAAGTTTTAAAGACTCCGAAAATGATTTTAAAGGCCTTAAAGCAAGAATTAGGGCCTAAATAGTGTTTAAAGCCACCAGGACAGATAAATCAATGAAGAAGGCCTCCAAATGCCACATCATTGAGGCTATAGCTCCTCAGAATGCCACCTATAGTTTTATTTCCCTCAAAAGACTACAAATTAATTGCACAGTCAGAGATATTTCTAGAGACAGCTCAGAATTAACTACCAGCGTACCAAAATCCCCCAAAGTCAACAAAAGTGACTGAAGGTGATGAAATTTAATGTAAAATTGATTAAAACAGAGATGAAAATTTGAAATATTCTCTCTTAGGCCTCCCAAAGGTTGAGAAACCATTACTTTGTATTAATTGCATAAAGGACTCTTCTTTACACTCAACCTCCTCATTCTTTTATAAATACTTCTGTAGAAGATAGTATGGAGGTTGGTCTTCAGATACCTGTTGAATGTAAATAGTTGTTGAAGCATGCTATAGCTCTATTTTTTAATTGAATATACATAAGCTGAGATGAGAAGTTTGAAGTTATAGAGACCCACTGGAATTTGAAGATTGTAATTGGTTTGAACATCAAATACAAATAGCTGATTTATGGGATCCTGGTCTATGTCAATGGTGATGTGTTTCTCATTGTAATTGTTACTTTCTTTATGTTTTCATTTTGTCCACTTTTCTCTGATAAAGAACAAAAAATATAGATTAGGATTTACTTCTAAAAGTACCCTAAATCTCACTGATAAATCTTTATCCTTTATGTTTTCTTCTAATTGTGTCTTGAAGGTAATTCAATAGAGTATAACCAATGAAATGTTGGTAAGCCTATATTTCCTGAGTACAACTTGAGATTTTGTCTTTGAATGTTCTTGATAATTTTTCTTATTAAAGTTGAGCTAGAGAAGTTTATGTTTAGCCCTATCCTCTAGTTTATCTCCAGCAATTGCGTTGAAAAGTTCCCTTAAGAGTATGTCAAAAGTAGGATAGGTTCAAAGTCTTTAAAAGATCTTACAATACTTTTTATGTTTATCATGAATGTTTTCCTTTTGAATATGTTGAAAGCAGGCCAATTTAAATGTCTTTACTTGATCTTAAGTTATTCTTTGTTTTTAATGTTTTCTCTTGAAAGTATATCAAAAGTAGGCTAGTTTAAAAGTACTTACCTAATCTTAGGTTACTTTTGTGTCTTTCCTTTAAGTGCATGTTGAAAGAAAACTAGTTTGAAAGTACTTACCTAATATTAGGTTGTTCTTTGTTCTTTCTTGTGTGTTTGCTTCTTTCACCACTGTTAATGTTTCTTCCATAAAATAAACTTAAAGAGATCCTTTGACATACATGACTTTCCCCATGGACCACTGTTGAAACTTGTTGTGCAATTAAATCCTCTTATGACTCCATAGCCCAATGGATTGATGTTGTTCCTTGTTTATCTTATCAGCTGAGCCATTCTATCACTTACTGACACCTTCACCCTTCATATAGACTTCCTTCATCTTCATGTTATCCTGCCCAACCAAACAAAAAAACCCTTGTTCTTCATAACTAGCCTAATACCATACCATTCTTAAGCTTAAAGAAATATCCTTTAAAAACACATACATAGAGAGATCCCTCTTTGAATCTAGGATGCTTGGATCGTTAGATTCAAAAGTGTTTTTGATGTAGGCTCTGCAGCGTTTGTACTTGCCAATCTTGCAAACTATGGAGAACTAAGTATGTTAGGTCTTCGTAGTTTGCAAGATTGGCAAGTACAAACGCTGCAGAGCCTACATAAAAACCACTTTGGAATCTGAGGATCTACCCATCCTAGATTCAGAGAAGGATCTCTCTATGTATGTTTTTTTAAATGATATTTCTTTAAGCTTATGTATGGTATGGTATTAGGCTAGTTACGAAGAACAAGGGTTTTTGGTTTGGTTGGGCAGGATAACATGAAGATGAAGGAAGTCTATATGAAGGGTGAAAGTGTGAGTAAGTGACAGAATGGCTCAGCTGATAAGATAAGCAAGGAAAAACATCAATCCATTGGGTTATGGAGTCATAAGAGGATTTAATTGCAAAGAAAGTTTCAAGAGTGGTCCATGGGGCAAGTCATCTATGTCAAAGGAACTCTTTAAGTTGATTTTATGGAATGAAACATTAACAGTGGTGAAATAAGAAAACACACAAGAAAGAACAAAGAACAACGTAAGATCAGGTAAGTACTTTCAAACTAGCCTACTTTTAGCATGCACTTAAAGGAAAGACACAAAAGTAACCTAAGATCAGGTAAGTACTTTTAAACTAGCCTAATTTTGATATAATTTCAAGAGAAAACATTAAAAACAAAGAATAGCTTAAGATCAAGTAAAGACTTTTAACTTAGCCTTCTTTCAGCATATTCAAAAGGAAAAAATTCATGATAAACATAAAAAGTATTCTAAGATCAAGTAAAGACTTTGAACCTATCCTGCTTTTGACATACTCTTAAGGGAACTTTTCAAAGCAACTGTTGGAGATAAACTAGAGGACAGGGCTAACCATAAACTTCTCTAGCTCAACTTTAATAAGAAAACTTATCAAGAACATTCAAAGACAAAATCTCAAGTTGTAGTCAGGAAATACAGGCTTACCAACATTTCACTGGTTGTAATATATTGAATTACCTTCAAGACACAATTAGAAGAAAATATAAGGGATAAAGATTTATCAGTGAGATTTAGGGTAATTTTAGAAGTAAATCCGAATCTATATTTGTTGTTCTTTATCAGAGAAAAGTGGACAGAATGAAAACATAAATAAAACAACAATTGCAATGAGAAACACATCACCATTGACATAGACCAGGATCCCATAAATCGGCTATTTGTATTTGATGTTCAAACTAGTTACAATCTTCAAATTCCAGTGGGTTTCTACAGCTTCAAACTTCTCATCTCAGCTTATGTATCTTCAATTACAAAATAGAGCTATAGCATGCTTCAACAACTATTTACATTCAACAGGTATCCAAATACCAACCTCCATATTGTCATCTACAGAAGTATTTATAAAATAATGAGGAGGTGGAGTGTAAAGAAGAGTCCTTTGTGCAATTAATACAGAGTAATGGTTTCTCAACCTTTGGGAGGCCTAAGAGAGAAGATTTAAAATTTTCATCTCTATTTTAATCAACTTTAAATTAAATTTCATCACCTTCAGTTACTTTTGTTGACTTTGGGGGCTTTTGGTAGGTTTGTATTTAATTCTGAGCTGTCTTTAGAAATATCTTTGACTGTGCAATTAATTTGTAGTATTTTGAGGGAAATAAAACAGTAGGTGGCATTCTGTGGAGTTATAGCCTCAATGATGTGTCATTTGGAGGCCTTCTTCGTTGATTTATCTGTCCTGGTGGCTTTAAAAACTGTTTAGGCCCTAATTCTTGCTTTAAGGCCTTCAAAATCACTTTTGGAGTCTTTAAAACTTATATGCTGACTGTGTTTACTGATTTGGCTTTGTCGTTTGCATTTTACCTTTTCCTGCCTGTATCTAGCTTTAAACTGTGTTTTAATAATAAAACCACAGGATTAAACCTTTTAATCCCCTAGGCCTTATGGATTCAATCCTTGTCTTTGTGCTTAGCTCGTATTTGGCCCTATGCTAACTGCTTTTACTTTTAAAATCATCCCTTTTCTTTCTTCCTCAGCCTTCTTCGAGGGGTTGTGCTCTTTACCCTTCAATATTTATGCACTAACCCTTTTCTATGGTTAGGTGGCTCTAGTGCACTGGGATTTTGATTTATATAACCGATAATTGTTTAAAAACCCAGGTTTATGCCCAAAGGACTCATTTTCTATGTTGTTTGGGCTTCGGATGGGGCAATCCTCGGCCTTGTCCCTTTGTGGACTGTATGAGGGATTCCACCTTTAAAACCACGACAAAAACCTATAAAAAACCACAAAACACGTTATAAAAAACCTGCGAGGATAGAAAATTTTCTTGTAGAGAGAGGCAGAGGTGGAGGAGAAACACAGAGGAGTGATTTATGCAAGCAGAAGAGGCTTAATCAAGAAAAAGGCGAAAATCCAGTTCAAAACTAGATTTGGCACGAATTTGGGCAAAGTAGGTTTAGAAATACTACAAATGGTTTTCATGTTCAATTCAAGTGGGAAATGTTTTTCGATGAATCGAAAGCGATCCAATTAAATTGCGAGGCATGGCCTTTTCAATACCACCTATTTCATGCGATGTTTGGTTGTTAAACCTTGGACGCGAAAATTGCGCAATATGCAACATCGACCGTTGGATCAAGTGGGGCAGATCCAATGGTAGAGGGATGAACACGATGGGGAAAACAACACGGGCAGAGAATTTAGTGGAAGCCAGGTGTCAACGAATGATTGGGTAAGTGTCTGGGCAATGGATGGTGGGCCTAGAGGGAGGTTGGGTGTCGGGACGAATGACGACCGTCAGATCTAATAAACCAATGGTGAAGATTTCCTTTATAAGGTGAACGAACTAGATTTAATGAGGGCTATTGGTTTATATGGATCGATGGAGAAGATTCGATGCCGAGATTGAAACGAAGAAATGGGTCGGGCGATCAGGGGACGCAGCAGGCAAGCGATGACTGTCAGATCAATAAGATCAATGGTCAAGTTCGCTTGGGAGGTATGTATAGTGTGAGGAGGCTTTTAAAAGAGAAATGAATTTTTTAAACGGCGCGATGGTATAAAGGGATAAGGGAAGGGGCTTAAGGGGAAAGTGCTGGGGCATGGTTCTGTGGAGGAGAAGTGACCAAGGGCTAAAGAGACAGGGGCCTATCACATCGGGGGAAGAATTTTGCAAAGGAAACATGGGTTTATTAAGCGCTTGGTTATAGCGCTTGGTTTTGTGACAAAAGGGCGGAAAAGCTTAAGCCCTTAGAGGCCTAAAGACTTAAAAGGGGCGAAAAATGGTTTTTAAAAGGTTTTATGTATTTTTTGTGGGTTTTCATGGCTTTTTGAAGTCCCGATAGCTAAAAGGAAGGCTTTTAAACCATAACAAAGGGTTTTATAGCCATAAAAGGGGATTTCTCATAGGAAAATGGAGGATGAACAGGGGCAAGAATGACTAAAAACAATCTTTTTGGATATCAGCATGGCTTCTTGGTGGATTTTCTCAATGAAACCGTAGTGAAGATTACTTTTTTAGTTTAGGCAGCATAAAAAGGCTTCAAGAATGAGCATTTTTGTATGAAAACAATCTCTTGAAGGCTCAGGATTTTCTTTAGGCATCATTTTCTATGAAAAAAATTTACTGATGGCTAACAATGGCTCCACTTAAGGATGGCAGCTCCTTGGAGGTGTCAAGAACTTTAGATTGTATCTCTGGGATGCAAACCTGTGCCTTGGTCCATTGAACACTTTTTTTCTTCTTTGATCATGCTGCTTAGAAAAGATGATCAGTATCTGATATTAGCAAACAAATTTCTTCCAATCAACTACCTACACAATGTAATTCCTAACATTTTTTCTTCAGAAGGTACATTTGGACTTGCAAACCTTAAACATCAATATTTTATTCTTTTGAAAACAGAAAAAGCTAATCTAAATCTACCCTTATTTCTTCCATGAGTTGAGATTAAACTATTGAACTCATAAATTCTCTACCTAAGCTACTATCTGCCAGGATTAGACTCCCTGGCAAATTTTATTCTCTATCTTCTAAAACAGAAATTAAAACACAGTCAAATTCGGATTAAGTAGTCTGATTTGTTGTGGGACTATGGCATAAAAACAAGCTACACATAGACTTTATTTGCAGAAATTTGAAACAAAACTGTGAAGGCTTAAGCTCTGAAAATCAACAAGCATCCTTCATTCTTTTTGCAGCTCTGGTTTGATCCTTTTTAGAGCTATTTTCTTCTTTTCCTAGTTCAAATTTTTAGCATATTAGAACCAATTTTTTCTCTTCCTTCTAGTTCAGGATTTAGGCTTGTTTGAACAACTATATTTCTATCCTAATCTATTTCTACTTATAAGCCAAGATTGAACAGTTTGGAAAATATTTTTCACTATCCTATCAACAGAAAATTGAAATCTATCTAGTCATGATTAGGCTATATGACTAAATAGAAATTTTCCTTTTGGTAGTGGCATTTAAGCTTGCACACTTTCAGAGTTTCTCTTTTTTGGGTATTAGGTTGTACCTTTCTTCTTTTATCTTTACCCTCTTTTTCTCTTTTTCTATTGTTTTTGTATTTTCTTTCTTCAAATTCAAAAAATAGTGTTATATACAATGAATGAAAAACTTTGAAAGAAAAATATCAGTTAACAAAAATATTGTTTGAGCATCCTGCCATTGACAGGACCTCCAAAGTATTCAGCTCCATCCAATTCTTCCAGAAAGAATGCATTATTTGCAATGGTATATTGAATGAGATATGGGCCTTGCCATAAATTTTCAAATTTTCCATGTTTGCCCTTATCTTCTCTTCTTGAATCTCATTTCAAAACTTTATCACCAATCTTGAAATCACTTGCCTTTGTTCTTTTGTCAAATAGCTTCTTGATGTTTTCTTGTAGTTGTTGTACTCTAATGTATACTTCCTCCCTGGTTTGTTGTAGATGTATTGTCTAATTTATTCTCCTTGTCACATCATCATTTTCAGACTGTACTTCCTGGATTAGCTTCATGACTGGCACTCTTAAACTAGTTGGGAATATTGCATTAGTTCCATAAACTAGTTGGTAAAGAGACATCCCAATTGAATTTTTAACTGTCAATCTGTCTACCCATAAAGCATGTACTAGCTTATTGTGCCATGATTTTTTGTTTTCTTCTCGAAATTTCTTGATAATATTTACCAAGCTTTTATTTGAGGATTCTACCAGCCCATTACCTTGAGGGTAATAATCTATGGAATGACCCAATATAATCTGATAATTATGATATAATTCTACCATATTTTTAGACCCAAATGTAGTAGCATTATCAGTTATGATCTTTCTAGGACAGACAAATCTAGACAGTATGTGGTTTTTAAGGAAGGAAATGATGATTGAGTCTGTGGCATTCCTAGAGGGGATGACTTCTATCCATTTGGTAAAATATTCTGTTGCTGTAAGGATCCATATATGTTGGGCAGATGAGGGAGGATGGATTTCCCCAATGAAGTCTAGACCCCACTGCTGAAAAGGAGCTTCAACAGTGACTGGTTGTAGAGGTAAGGGAAGCAACTTTCTTTTGCCATCAAATATTTGGCATTTTTGACAGGCGATAATCATTTTATAGACATCTTGGAAAAGGGTGGGCCAATAATATATAGCTCTAAGGATTTTGTTAGTAGTTGACCTCCATTAGAGATGGCCCCCACATTCTCCTTCATGAGACTCGTGCTTGATTTTATCTGCATCATTTTCAGGCAAAAAATTAAGCAATAATCCACTAGCATTTTTCCAATATAAACATTTATTCAAAATGCAGTAATTTACAACTTTCAATTTTAAGAATCTTGCCTTTGTTTTAGACAAACCAGGAGGGACATTAATATTGAGAAAAACATACAAAATGTTAGCATACCAAGATGAATTCAGAAAATGATCTTCAATAATTGGAGTTGAAAACTCCTCTTGTTTATCTAATGCATTAAACATGTTTATACCAAGAGCTTGAAAGTTGGATTCAGCCATAATTTTCTCTAGTCCTTGACCCTTTATGAGTTTAGTGGGCTTGATTTCTAAGTCGTAATCTAAAATTACAGCAATCCACTTCCCTCTTTTTCCATCTGGATGTTGGGTCAATATGTCTTTTACAAATGAATGAGGCACAAATGCTATGATGTGGGAATGTAAAATATAGAATCTGAAGTCTTTTAATGATTTGACCAAGGAAAAGGCTTGTTTTTCCATTATGTTGTACTTCAGAGGTGCATCCCTTAATGCTTTTCTAAAAAATTCAATGGGCAGTTCTGGTTCATTCAAGTTTTTCTGTAATAGGAAAACAACTACAGTGTGTTCTGATGCAAATGAAAAAATGAAGAAATCTTTTGAAAAATCAGGATTGATAAGAACTGGTGTTTTGGTGAGTGCTTGTTTTACCAGTTCAAATTATTTCTTTGCTTCTAAGGTCCATTTAACTCCTTCTTTCTTAAGCATGTTTGTTATGTTTCTAAGGATTTCAGCTAAATTGGGTATAAACCTTCTCAAGAAATTAATATTTCCATTGAAAGATTGAAGTTCCTTGATGTTTCTGGGATGGTTGATTTGAAATATGCCCTCAATCCTCTTTGGGTCTATCCTTATTCCTTCTTCTGATATGATATGCCCAAGAAGTTTGCCTTCTTGGAGACCAAACAAAGTTTTCTTTGGATTCAAGGATAGTCTAAATTTTCTGTGTTTTTCAAAAACCTTTCTTAAGTGTATTAGGTGTTCTTCATCTGGTTTAGAATAAACAGTTATATGATCAAGGTAAATCACAATGAAGTAACCTATTTCTTCTGAAAATGCAATATCCATGGCTCTCTGAAATGTGGCACCAGCATTCATTAAACCAAAGGGCATTTTCAAATACATGAAAGTACCCCAAGGTGTAGTAAAGGCTATTTTAAGTTGATCATCAGGATATACCAAAATTTGATTGTAACCTGAGAAGCCATATAGAAAAGAAATTCTTTGGGAACCAACTACCTTTTGTAAGATATGATCCATTTTGGGTAAGGGATAATTGTCCTTTAGTGAGGCTTGGTTTAAGTTTCTAAAATCAATGCAAAGCCTTATTTCTCCTGTTTTCTTTCTAACTGATACAAGATTAGACACCCACTCTGAGTATCTAACAGGGACTATAATTCCAGCATCATACATTTTTATAATTTCTTTCTCTACCAGAGTTAACTGAATAGGGTTGATTCTGCGCAATTTTGTTTAAAATATTTCTGGTTTTCTTTGAGGGGTATCTTATGCTGAATTATTTCTGTATCATATGATTTCAATTCTTCATAACTCCATGCAAACACATCAAAAAATTATTTAAACAACTCAATATATTTCAATTTAATGTGAGATGGCAGTATTTTAGAAAATTTCATCACTTTCGGTTTCTGTTTACTGCTTATGTTGCATTCTTCCACTTCAGTTTCTATGGGTTGTAGTTTTGGCTTCTTGGCCACATCATTCAAATCAACTAATTCCTCTAAAGGGACCAGTCCTTTTGGCAAGCTTTGGTCTTTAGATTGCAACACTTCTAAGTCTTCATCTTCTAAATCTGTGCTAATTTCTGTTATCTGTTTGGGTTCAATTGTTAACAGATTTATTTAAGCAATCTATGGAGACTTTTCTTCTTCAGTAAGTAGGTTTTGTTCAGTAAGACAATCTTTGTCATAATCTGAATCTGAGCTTGGTGTTTCAAATTCATTTTTGGACTGTAGGAAGTCTTCTATTTGTTTATCTCCATCGAAAACTTGCCAATGTCTCTCATTATCTAGGACAGCTGGTCTAAATTTGACTTGGGTGGTGCATTTCTTGGTTTCGTAAGGTGTTATACAAGTTGTAGTAGCAAAGGCTAAACCATTGGCAAGGCGATTTTGGTTTCTTGGGATAAAGATAAGTTGGAATTCATCAAATGTTTTTAACAAGTACATGGCATCATCTCTATAGGCTCTAAGTCTGGGATGTTTAGCACTGTACTCCCCATTTACTTGCCTAATAATCAACTCTGAATCCCCATGGACTTTTATTCTTTTGGACCCTATTTTTGTCAATAAATGTAGGCCTAAAAGGAGAGCCTCATACTCAGCTACGTTGTTTGTACAGTGAAATTTTAATTTGTAGGAATGCCCCTCAGCATGATTGTTTTTAGTGTTGTGTAACCATATGCCTGCTCCTGCATCATTTTTAGTGCAAGACCCATCAAAATTCATGCTCCAAAGAGGACTGTTTTCAGATTTGTGATTTATTTAATTGATGTGCTCTCTATCTCATTCATCTTTTTGTACCATACAAGGGTCTGCACTGCATTTTTCTGTGTTTTTTCCCTCACGGTTTTCGATGTTTTGAGGTTTTACTCATTGTTTTTTATGATCTGTGTTATGATTATGACTATTTTGAACTTCAAGACCTTTAACCTGTTTGCTGTAAATTTCTAAATTAGCAAACTATTTTTTAATTTCCTCTTTGTTTTCCTCTTTATCAATGGTTGTAACTATGTTTGCATGTGAAGTGATTACAACATTGGCTACTGTGTTATTGAATAACTCTTGCTCATTAGGGATATCATCATTGTAAAGAATAAAATATTCAAGGTCAGTGTGTATGGAATAAAGAGGAGATTTTTCTAGTCTCTCTTGGCTACTCACCATGTATTTCATGTGCGTTTCCCTATAGAGTCTTCTAGGTTGGTTGAAGAGAGGGATGGTGGCATAAGTCATATCCATTTGCATAGTGCCTTGTAACTTAGCGCCCCATGACTTTGAAAGAAGCATGCCGTATTTAGGGGGTATATCAGCCACCACAATGTCCATTACTAAGCTCTTGGATAGTATTTGGGCTAATTTAACACACAGATCCTTTATTAGGCCTAAGCATCTCACCCTACTTGAGTCAAAGGAATATAAATCTTTGTAGGGTCTAGTTACCTCTAAGCCTAATCCTTCCATTATTAACTTGGGCATGAGGTTGTGTGATGCTCCAGGATCAAGCATGGCATTGTGCAGAATATTTTCATGGATGTTCAAACTGATGTAAAATCGAGTGGTGGTTCCTTCTTGAAATTTTTCTTCGATTTTTGGTCCAAATATGAGCTCTGGGGTATCATCATTTAAGTTAATTGTGTCATGAACATATTCTATGTTCAAAGCTTTCAAAATATGACCTCTATATACATTTTGAGTGACTAATTCAGTGAGTGGGACAGAGATTTTGATTTTGGATATTTCATTCTCTAGGCTAAAAGGAATCTGGTTTTTCAAAATGTGTAATTCAACCCTCTTAGTCACTACTTGGCCAGAAAAATCAGCTTGCTGATTTTATGTATTAATATCAGTTAGAATAGTTTTTTTAGGAGCATTAGCTGAGATGTTAGTGTTACTGGGGCTAACACTCTTTTTTTCATTGGCTTGGGTGTTTTTCCCTTTGTTTGAGTCAGAATTTACAGCCACTGTTTTATGAATTTCTGTTATCTTTTTGGCAACATCGTCAGGGCTGTTTTTGGCAGATTTATTAGAAGTTTTTTTCCTGGGAGTTTCTTGATTCCTTTTACTTCTTAGGTCATATTGTTTAGGTGATCCTATGATGGAATTTTCATAGTCTTGTTCATAATAATCAGTTTGTGATCTTCTTTCATCATAAGGTGTATATAGACCTTGTTTTCTTTCATGGAGGAAATCAGAATCCTCATTGCTTACTCCCAGCATTTTTATGTTGTCATCCTCTATTTGTTCATTTGTCTCTTCATCCTCATCAACATAATTTTCTTGGAAAGGAGGTCTAATCTACTGATCATCCTCTCTTTTTCTGTTTTGGGGTTGACTTCTCCTAAAGTTCTGATTCTGATTTTGAGATTGATTTCTATTTTGGGGGGTTGATTGAATTTCTTTGGATTGTGCTCTCTCAAGTATGCTCATCTTCTTCATCATTTCTTCCATCATTCTTTTGATTTTTGAGCTAGAAGTGGAAGGTGCAGTTTCCTCCCTAAATGATACTTTCTTTTCATTCCTCATCCTAGCTCTTTTTTCAATCAGATTTACTTCCACAGCTAGAGCTCCCTTCTGCATGTCTTCCAAAGTTAAGGGATCTCTTTCTCTTAGCTGATATGCCATTTCAGGATCAAATCCTTCAGGAAATTTGGCCAAATTTGAGCCTTGTGGAGGTTTTAAATCTGGGGGTAGTGCATTATAAACACTATTGAATCTAGTGCAATAATTGTGAACACTTTCCCCAATGTTTCTTTTGAGGTTGTTGTAATTTGAAAGAATTTGGAGAGGGTTTTTTCTAACCTCCCATTTGTTTAGGATTGACTGATGGAGAGCTTGGAGGTCATTAATACTATTAGGGGTTAAAATTTTTAACCATTTTCTTGCTTGTCCCCGTAAAATTTGAGCAAACAATATGAGTTTGACAGTTTCATAATCTATCTCATTTATATCAAAATAGTCATTCATCTTGTCCACATGTTTTGAAGCAGTAGTAGAACCACCGGCATCGTATAATGGTATCTTGGACTGATAGTCCTGTGGCAGATTGAATAAAGGTAAAGGAAGGACTAGGGGGGCATACCATGTTGCCATGATGGGAGGTTGTGGAAAAAATGGGGGGTTTGCAGGTGGACGATGTAGGATAGGAGGGGATTGATGGAATGGAGTAGTTTGAACAGTGGGAGTATGGATAACAGAAATGAATGGACCAGCAAAAGACTGTTGAGCAGATCTAGGATGAGAGAAACCAAAATTATGAAGGAAATGCAAATCATGTGGGGTTGTTTCTCTGCTAACAATGTTTTCACCACTATGTTGGGATGAGTGTGGAGGCTCAAAGTATATCTTATCTATATCACCAAGTGACCTAGTTATGAATGGGTTTCTTAAGTCAACTTGTGAACCTTGTAGAGCTAAAATATTTTCAGGAACAGATTTAGCTCTATACACTGGTCTGACAATAGTTGAATTCTTAGACTTAGGGGATCTCCTAAGTATACTTTCTGGGTTTTCAACTATCTCAGGAGGATTCAGGTCAAGAAAGGCTCTAGTATGAATTCTTCTAGAAGCCACAATGTTTGTGTTTTCAGACCCAATGATAAGAAAATTTTAACCAAGTCTGACAATCTTTAATAGGCTAACTGATCTTTTAAACAAGGAAGATTAATCTTCAAAATTTAATTAAATGAGTTTGTATGATGTTATGATAGAAATGGGTTTCCCAGTGGAGCCTTTAGGTCAATTGAGAAATGTGGAGTCACCAGGTGGAAATTTTTAGATTTGGTAGGTAAAATGTTTTATGGTCCACCACCACTAATTGGTCTAAATAACAATCTGAAATGTTTTGGGTTTTTTGGGTTTTTACAGTCCTGTGGGTTATGAGAGTGTCCTAAATTTGTTTCATCACTTAGCTACGGTGATGAGGAAAAAAAAATTTACTTTGTGGCTTACTAGATGATTTCTCTAAGGTTTGATAAGGGTCTGTTAGAATCCTAAGAAGCACTTAGATTGCCACTGATTCAGACAAGTCCTATCATGATCACGAATATGCTTGGTAGTGCTTGAAGAAAGCTAATATTTCTTAAATGAATACTGAGTGTTTTAT
This sequence comes from Pinus albicaulis, assembly GCA_034641835.2. Taxonomy (NCBI): domain Eukaryota; kingdom Viridiplantae; phylum Streptophyta; class Pinopsida; order Pinales; family Pinaceae; genus Pinus; species Pinus albicaulis. Next base: position 1,471,966,505 of record CM076580.1, read on the forward strand.
TAAGGGCTTTTACTCAGAATTTCCCCAGTATGGTCACCAGTATGTTAGGTCTCCATAGTTTGCAAGATTGGCAAGTACAAATGCTACAGAGCCTACATCAAAACCACTTTGGAATCTGAGGATCTAGCCATCCTAGATTCAGAGAGGGATCTCTCTATGTATGTGATTTTAAAGGATATTTATTTAAGCTTAAGCATGGTATGGTATTAGGTTGGTTGTGAAAAACAAGGGTTTTTGGTTTGGTTGGGCAGGATAACATGAAGATGAAGGAAGTCTATATGAAGGGTGAAGGTGTGAGTAAGTGACAGAATGGCTCAGCTGATAAGATAAGCAAGGAACAACATCAATCCATTGCATTATGGAGTCATAAGAGGATTTAATTGCACAACAAGTTTCAAGAGTGGTCCATGGGGCAAGTCATCTATGTCAAAGGATCTGTTTAAGTTGATTTTATGGGATGAAACATTAACAGTGGTGGAAGAAGAAAACACACAAGAAAGAACAAAGAATAGCCTAAGATCAGGTAAGTACTTTCAAACTAGCCTGCTTTGAGCATGCACTTAAAGGAAAGACACAAAAGTAACCTAATATCACGTAAGTACTTTTAAACTAGCCTGCTTTTGATATACTTTTAGGAGAAAACATTAAAAACAAAAAATAGCTTAAGATCAACTAAAGACTTTTAACTTAATCTACTTTCACCATATTCAAAAGGAAAACATTCATGATAAAAATAAAAAGTATTCTAAGATCAGGTAAAGACTTTGAACCTATCCTGCTTTTGACATACTCTTAAGGGAACTTTTCAAAGCAATTGTTGGAGATAAACTAGAGGACGGGGCTAACCATAAACTTCTCCAGCTCAACTTTAATAAGCAGACTTATCAAGAACATTCAAAGACAAAATCTCAAGTTGTACTCAGGAAATATAGTCTTACCAACATTTCACTGGTTATACTCTATTGAATTACCTTCAAGACACAATTAGAAGAAAACATAAAGGATAAAGATTTATCAGTGAGATTTAGGGTACTTTTAGAATTAAATCCTAATCTATATTTTTTGTTCTTAATCAGAGAAAAGTGGATAGAATGAAAACATTAAGAAAATAAAAATTACAGTGAGAAACACATCACCATTCACATAGAATAGGATCCCATAAATCAACTATTTGTATTTGATGTTCAAACCAGTTACAATATTCAAAATCCATTGGGTTTCTACAGCTTCAAACTTCTCATCTCAGATTATGTATCTTCAATTAAAAAACAGAGCTATAACATGATTCAACAATTATTTACATTCAACAGGTATCCAAAGACCAACCTCCATACTATCTTCTACAGAAGTATTTATAAAAGAATCAGGAGGTGGAGTGTAAAGAAGAGTCCTTTGTGCAATTAATACAGAGTAATGGTTTCTCGACCTTTGGGAGGCCTAAGAGAGAAGATTTCAAATGTTCATCTCTGTTTTAATCAATTTTACATTAAATTTCATCACCTTCAGTCACTTTTGTTAACTTTGGGGGCTTTTGGTAGGCTGATAATTAATTCTGAGCTGTCTTTAGAAATATCTCTGACTGTGCAATTAATTTGTAGTCTTTTGAGGGAAATAAAATAGTAGGTGGCATTATGAGGAGTTATAGCCTTAATGATGTGGCATTTGGAGGCCTTCTTCATTGATTTATCTCTCCTGGTGGCTTTAAACACTATTTAGGCCCTAATTATTGCTTTAAGGCCTTTAAATTCACTTTCGAAGTCTTTAAAACTTATATGCTGACTGTGTTTACTGATTTGGCTTTGTCGTCTACCTTTTACCTTTTCCTACCTTTATCTAGCTTTAAACTGTGTTTTAATAGTAAAACTATAGGATTAAACCTTTTAATCCCCTAGGTCTTACGGATTCAATCCTTGTCTTTGTGATTAACTCGTCTTTGGCCCTCTGCTAATTGTTTTTACTTCTAAAATCATCCCTTGTCTTTGTTTATCACCCTTCTTTGAGGGGTTGTGCTCTTTACCCTTCAATATTTATGCACTAACTCTTTTCTATGGTTAGGTGGCTCTGGCGCACTGGGGTTTTTATTTATATAACCGATAATTGATTAAAAACCCAAGTTTATGCCCAAAGGACTCCTTTTATATGTTGTTTGGGCTTCAGATGGGGCAATCCTCAGCCCTGCCAGTTTGTGGAATGTATGAGGGATTCCACCTTTAAAACCACCACAAAAACCTGTTGAAAACCACAAAACACATTATAAAAAACCTCCAAGGATGGAAAAAATCCTTTCAAAGAGGGGCGGAGGGGTTGGAGAAATGCAGAGGACTGATTTATGCAGGCGGAAGAGGCTTAATGAAGAAAAAGGTGAAAATCCGGTTCAAAACTAGATTTGGCACAAATTTGGGCAAAGCGGGTTTCGAAATACCACGAATGGTTTTCACATTCAATTCAAGTGGTAAATGGTTTTAGATGAATCGAACGCGATCCAATTAAATAACGCCGCGTGGCCTTTTCAATACCACCTATTTCGCGCGATGTTTGTTTGTTAAACCTTGGACACAAAAATTGTGCGATATGCAATATTGACCGTTGGATCAAGCGGGGTAGATCCAATGGTGGAGGGATGAGCGTGATGGGGAAAACAACACGGGAAGAGAATTTAGTGGAAGCCAGGTGTCGGCGAATGATTGGGTAAGTGGTTGGGTAATGGATGGTGGGTCCAGAGGAAGGTTGGCTGCTGGGATGAATGACAACCGTCGGATCTAATAAACCAATGGTGGAGATTGCCTTTATAAGGTGAATGAACTGGATTTAATGAGGGCCCTCAGTTTATATGGATAGATGGTGTAGATTCGATGCCGAGGGTGAAAGGAAAAAATGGGTCGGGCGATCAGGGGATGCAGTGGGCAAGCGATGACCATTAGATCGATAAGATTGATGGTCAAGATTGCTTGGGAGGTATGTATAGTTCGAGGAGATTTTTAAAGGAGAAATGAATTTTTTAAACGGCGTGATGGTATAAAGGGATAAGGGAAGGGGCTTAAGGGGAAAGTGTTGGGGCATGGTTTTGTGGATGAGAAGTGACCAGGGGCTAAAAAGACAGGGGCATATCACATCGGGGGAAGAATTTTGCAAAGGAAATGTTGGTTTATTAAGCGCTTGGTTATAACGCTTGGTTTTGTGACAAAAGGGCAGAAAAACTTAAGCCCTCAGGGGCCTAAAGACTTAAAAGGGGCAGAAAAGGGTTTTTAAAAGGTTTTATGCACTTTTTGTGGGTTTCCATGGCTTTTTGAAGTCTCAATAGCTAAAAGGAAGGGTTTAAAACCATAACAAAGGATTTTATAGCCATAAGAGGGGATTTTTCAGAGGAAAATGGAGGATGAATAGGGGCAAGAATGACTAAAAATAGTCTTTTTGGATATCAGCATGGATTCTTGGTGGATTTTCTCAATGAAACTGCAGTGAAGATTACTTTTTGAGTTTAGGCAACATAAAAAGGCTTCAAGAATGAGCAGTTTTATATGAAAACAATCTCTTGAAGGCTCAAGATTTGTTTTAGCCATCATTTTCTTTGACAAAAATTTACTGATGGCTAACAGTGGCTCCACTTGGGGATGGCAGATCCTTGGAGGTTTTAAGAACTTTAGATTTTATCTTTGGGATGCAAACCTGTGCCTTGGTCCATTGAACACATTTTTCTTCTTTGATCATGTTGCTTAGAAAAGATGATCAGTATCTAATATTAGCAAACAAATTTCTCCCAATTAACTACCTACACATCGTACTTCCTAACATTTTTTCTTCAAAAGGTGCATTTGGACTTGCAAACCTTAAACATCAATATTTTATTATTTTAAAAATAGAAAAAGATAATATAAATCTACCCTTATTTATTCCATGAGTTCAGATTAAACTGTTGAACTCATAAATTCTCTACCTAAGCTACTATCTGCCAGGATTAGACTACTTGGCAAATTTTATTCTCTATCTTCCAAAACAGAAATTAAAACATAGTCAAATTAGGATTAAGCAGTCTGATTTGCTGTGGGACTATGGCATAAAAACAAGCTGCACATAGACTTTATTTGCAGAAATTTGAAACAAAACTGTGAAGGCTTAAGATTTGAAAATCAACAAGCATCCTTCATTCTTTTTGTAGCTCTAGTTTGATCCTTTTTAAAGATTTTTTCTTCTTTTCCTGGTTCAAGTTTTTAGCATATTAGAACCAATTCTTTCTCTTCCTTCTGGCTCGGGATTTAGGCTTGTTTGATCCACTATATTTCTATCCTAATCTATTTCTACTACTAAGCCAAGATTGAACAGCCTGAAAAATCTTCTTCACTATCCTATCAGTAGAAAATTGAAATCTATCTAGTCATGATTCGGCTGTATGACTAAATAGCAATGTTCTTTTCGGTAGTGGCATTTAAGCTTGCAAACTTTCAGAATTTCTCTTTTTTGGGGTATGGGTTTGTACCTTTCTTCTTTTATGTTTGCGCTCTTTTTATCTTTTTCCATCGATTTTGTATTTTCTTTCTTCAAATTCAAAAAGTAGTGTTATATACAATGAAATGAAAAACTTTAAAGGAAAAATAGCAGTTAACAAAAATAATATTTGAGCATCCTGCCATTGACAGGACCTCCAAAGTATTTATCTCCATCCAATTCTTCCAGAAAGAATGCATTGATTCCAATGGTAGATTGAATGAGATAAGGGCCTTGCCATAAATTTTCAAATTTTCCATGTTTTCCCTTATCTTCTTTGATTGAATCCCATTTCAAAACTTTATCACCAATCTTTAAATCACTTGCCTTGGTTCTTTTGTCAAACAGATTCTAATGTTTTCTTGTAGTTGTTGTGCTCTGATGTATACTTCCTCCCTATTTTGTTGTAGATGTATTGTCTGATTTATTCTCCTTGTCACATCATCATCTTCAGACTGTACTTCCTGGATTAGCTTCATGACTGGCACTCCTAAACTGGTTGGGAATATTGCATCACTTCCATAAACTAGATAGTAAGGGGACATCCCAATTGACATTTTAACTGTCAATCTGTCTGCCCATAAAGCATGTACTAGATTATTGTGCCATGATTTTTTGTTGTCTTCTAGCAACTGCTTGATAATGTTTTCCAAGCTTTTATTTGAGGATTCTGCTAGCCGATTACCTTGAGGGTAGTAAGCTATGGAATGACCCAATATAATATAATATTTATGACAGAATTCTACCATCCTTTTAGACCCAAACGCAACAACATTATCAGTTATGATCTTTCTAGGACGACCAAATCTAGATAGTATATGGTTTTCAAGGAAGGAAATGATGACCAAGTCTATGGCATTCCTAGAGGGGATGGCCTCTATCCATTTGGTAAAATAGTCTGTTGCTATGAGGATCCATCTATGTTGGGAAGATGACGGAGGATGGATCTCTCCAATGAATTCTAGACCCCACTGCTGAAAAGGAGCTTCAACAGTGATTGGTTGCAGAGGTAAGGGAAGCGACTTTCTTTTGCCTTCAAATATTTGGCATTTGTGACAGGTGATAATCATTTTATGGATATCTTGGAAGAGGGTGGGCCCGTAATATCCAACTCTAAGGATTTTGTTAGCAGTTGAACTCTAATAGAGATGGCCCCCACATTCTCCTTCATGAAGGTTGAGCTTGATTTTACCTGCATCATTCTCAGGCAAACATCTAAGCAATAATCCACTAGCATTTTTCCAATATAAAAATTTATTCAAAATGCAGTAATTTACAACTTTCAATTTTAAGAATCTTGCCTTTATTTTAAACAAACTAAGAGGGACATTAATATTGAGAAAAACATACAAAATGTCAGCATACCAAGATGAATTCAGAAAATGATCTTCAATAATTGGAGTTGAAAACTCCTCTTGTTCATCTAATGCATTAAACATGTTTATATTAAGAGCTTGAAATTTGGATTCAACCATAATTTTTTCTAGTCCTTGACCCTTTATGAGTTTAGTGGGCTTGATTTCTAAGTCATACTCTAAAATTACAGCAATCCACTTCCCCCTTTTGCCATCTGGATCTTGGGTCAATATGTCTTTTACAACTGAATAAGGCAAAAATGTTATGATGTGGGAATGTAAAATATAGACTCTAAAGTATTTTAGGGATTTTACCAAGGCAAAGGCTTGTTTTCCCATTATGTTGTACTTCAGAGGTGCATCCCTTAATGCCTTGCTAAAAAATGCAATGGGTTGTGTCTACTCAACTTAGTGTTCCTAAATTGATGTCATAAATTGTCAACTAGGGCTAGTAAACTGTTGAAGTGAAGTGCACTATATGTGCCTAGGTATCTTCTTCCTACTTCGTTGTGTTTAGTATTTTTATAGTTTTTTTTGTTTTGTATTGTTGTGTTAAGAGGACAAGAACTAAATTGTTGGCAAAGAGAAGTTACTGATCACACTAAAACAGAACAAAATCTACTCTAGACTGTGTATGACACCTAAGAACAGAAAATGCTAATTCACAAATTGTAAAGCTTGACAAGGAAAGTAAGTCATAACATTAACTTAGTCCAATTCATTTCATTAGAGGTATGTTGGAACAACTTAAGGAAAGGTTCAGTTTGATGTAATGAGGTTCTCTTTAATAAACAACAACTTACAATATCACAGAGAAAATCTTATCCATGGTTAGAAATTTGTTGGAATACTTTGAGAAAAGATTATCTACAATTTAGTAAGGAATCCTATACTAACATAACTTATGACACTAGAATTAACCCACTCTGCAACTCAAAATGTTACTATTTAGCCTCATTCAAGGGTTAGAGATCTCTTGGCATAGCTTTGGAAAAGGGTTGTTTGTAAAATTATGAGAAATTGTAGAATAGTCAAGAACTTAAAATGATATAACTAATTCTTTTCCATATGATGATGATGTGTTAGAAGAGATTAAGAACAAGAGTAGTTTGTAAATAATGAAGGCCTTTAAGTCTAATTTAACAAAATTAAAATACAACTAGCTAATAAAACTTGAAATACAATGAACAGGATTGAACTAAAATGCAATTAACCTCCAAAGTACTACAGCTCTATCTCATTCACTTGTTAGTGATATATTGGAACAATTCATGAGAACAAGATTCATTGTAATATTCGATGTAAGTAAACATAAAAACATGATGCTCAAAAAAACTGCCTAAATTAAGAATAAACAGAGTTAAAAATCACTATTCTAGAAAATATGCACAAAGCCTCTCAGATAGTAGGGGCCCTCTACCATCAGAGTAGCACACGAATCCTTAACTCCTTAATGTTGCCTCAAATCATGCATCAAAGTTGTACTTCTTTTATTAAAGGAAAAAGACTTTAGAAACAGAGTATCACAGTCTTTTGAGAACTAACAACAAAACATCAACTAGCTAACTGTCTCTCGGTTCACCGAGTTATTTTTATAAGAAAAATACATAATTGACATTGAGTAGAAATAGACATAGGTGTCTTTTTCAATCAAAATCAGATTAGGACTCCTGTTGAGGACTCATAATTTGGTGAAGACATCTGCAGATTCCTTGTCCTTGTAGAAGTCTACTTCTTAATTTTGGCTTCCTCCACGTGCATAACCACTTGCAAATTTTTGCTCAAACTTCTAGAGAGCAAGGAGCGATGTAGGAGAGTTCTGAAATTTAACCATATGCATTTTTCCTTGAAATGAAACCTGTAACCTATGTGAACATAAATATGGCTGCGGAAAATGCGACTAGCCATTTTGTAGCTAAGTCTGATAAAAAATCACTATGATAACAAAACCATAAAAGTTTAGTAAGTCAATCATTGCATGCATTCCTAAAGTAACTTTAATCATTCCTATTGATCTTTTAAGCCTATAATTAACAGAGGATAAATGGAATGAAGTGAAATTTTGTGAAAGGAAAGGACATCTTTGGGGCTCAATAGGTTGTTCTTGTCCATTTTTTTCTGTAACAGGACAACAGCTATAGTGCGTTCTGATGCAAATGGAAAAATGAAGAAATCTTTTGAAAAATTGAGACTGATTAGAACTGGTGTTTTGGTGAGTGCTTGTTTTACTAGTTCAAATGATTTCTTTGCTTCCAAGGTCCATTTAACTCCTTATTTCGTAAGCATGTTTGTTATAGTTCTAAGGATTTCAGCTAAATTGGGTATGAACCTTCTCAAGAAATTAATCTTTCCAATGAAATATTGAATTTCCTTGATGTTTTTGAGATGGTTGATTTGCAATATACCATCAATCCGTATTCCTTCTTCTGATATGATATTCCCAAGAAGTTTTCCTTCTTAGAGACCAAACAAATTTTTCTTTGGATTCAAAGATAGTCTAAATTTTTTACATTTTTCAAAGACCTTTCTCAAGTGTATTAGGTGTTCTTCATCTTTTTTTAGAATAAAAAGTTATATCATCGAGGTAAATCACAATGAAGTAACCTATTTCTTCTAAAAATGCAATATCCATGGCTCTCTGAAATGTGGCACCAACATTCATTAAACCAAAGGGCATTTTCAAATACATGAAAGTACCCCAAGGTGTAGTAAAGGTTGTTTTAAGTTGATCAATAGGATGTACCAAAATTTGATTGTAACCTAAGAAGCCATCTAGCAAAGAAATTCTTTTGGAACCAACTACCTTTTGTAAAATATGATCCATTTTGGGTAAGGGATAATTGTCCTTTAGTGAGGCTTGTTTTAAGTTTCTAAAATCAATGCAAAGCCTTATTTCTCTTGTTTTCTTTCTAACTGATACAAGATTAGACACCCACTCTGAGTATCTAACAGGGACTATAACTCCAACATCATATATTTTTCTAATTTCTTTCTCTACTAGAGGTAATTAAACAGGGTTGATTCTGCGCAATTTTTGTTTAAAAGGTTTTTGGTTTTCTTTCAGGGGTATCTTATGCTGAATTATTTCTGTATCATATGATTTCAAATCTTCATAACTCCATGCAAACACATTAGAAAATTCTTTAAACAGCTCAATATATTTCAATTTAATGTGAGTTGGTAGTGTTTTAGACAATTTGATCACTTTGGGTTTCTGTTTACTACCTATGTTGCATTCTTCCACTTCAGTTTCTATGGGTTCCAGTTTTGGCTTCTTGGCCACATAATTCAAATCAAATAATTCCTCTAAAGGGACCAGTCCTTTTGGCAAGCTTTGGTCTTTACATTGCAGCACTTCTAAATCTTCATCTTCTAAATCTGTGCTAATTTCTGTTATATGTTTGGGTTCATTTGTTAAATATTTATTTCAGCAATCTCTAGAAACTTTTCTTCTTCAGTAAGTGGGTTTTGTTTAGTAAGACTGTCTTCATCATAATCTGAATCTAAGCCTGGTTTTTCAAATTCATTTTTGGACTATAGGAAGTCTTCTATTTGTTTCTCTCCATCGAAAACTTTCCAATATCTTTCATTATCTGGGACAACTGGTCTAAATTTGACTTGGGTGGTGCATTTCTTGGTTTCATAAGGTGTCAGACAAGTTCTAGCAGCAAAGGATAAACCATTGGCAAGGACATTTTGGTTTCTTGGGATAAATATAAGTTGGAATTCATCAAATGTTTTTAACAAGTCCATGGCATCATCTCTATAGGCTCTAAGTCTGGGATGTTTAGCATTGTACTCCCCATTTACTTTCCTAATAATCAACTCTAAATCCCCATAGAGTTTTATTCTTTTGGCCCTTAGTTTTTTCAATAAATGTAGGCCTAAAAGGAGAGCCTCATACTCAGCTATGTTGTTTTTACAGTGAAAGTTTAATCTATAGGAATTCCCCTCAGCATGATTTCTTTCAGTGTTGTGTAACCATATGCTTGATCTTGCATCATTTTTAGTTCATGACCCATCAAAATTCATGCTCCAAAGAGGACTGTTTTCAGATTTTTGATTTATTTCATTGTTGTCCTCTCTGTCTCCTTCATCTTTCTGTTCTATACAGGGGTCTGCACTACATTTTAATGTGTTTTTTCCCTCAAGGTTTTCGATGTTTTTAGGTTTTACTCCTTGTTTTTTATGATCTATGTTATGCTTATGACTATTTTTAACTTCAAGACCTTTAATCTATTTGCTATAAATTTCTAAGTCAGCAAACTATTTTTTAATTTCCTCTTTGTTTTCCTCTATATCAATGGTTGTAACTATGTTTGCATCTGAAGTGATTACAGCATTGGTTAGTGTGTTATTGAATAACTCTTGCTCATTATGGATATCATCATTGTAAATAATAAAAGAGTCAAGGTCAGTGTGTATGGAATAAAGAGGAGAATTTTTCAGTCTCTCTTGGCTACTCACCATATATTTCATGTGTGTTTCCATATAGAGTCTTCTAGGTTGGATGAAGATAGGGATGGTGGCATAAGTCATATCCATTTGCATAGTGCCTTGTAACCTAGCACCCCATGACCTTGAAAGAAGCATGCCATATTTAGGGGGTATATCAGCCACTACAAAGTCCATCACTAAGCTATTGGCTAGTATTTGGGCTAGGTTAACAGACAGATCCTTGATTAGGCCTAGGCATATCACCCTACTTGAGTCAAAGGAATATAAATATTTGTAGGGTATAGTTACCTCTAAGCCTAATCTTTCCATTATTACCTTGGGCATGAGGTTGTGTGATGCTCTAGAATCAAGCATGGAATTGTGCAGAATATTTTCATGGATGTTCAAAATGATGTAAAATGGAGGGGTTGTTCCTTATTGAAATTTTCCTTCCATTTTTGGTCCAAATATGAGCTTTGGAGTATCATCATTTAAGTTAACTGTGTCATGAACATCTTCTATGTTCAAAGCTTCCAAAATCTCACCTATATATACATTTTGAGTGACTAATTCAGTGATTGGGACAAATATTTTGATTTTGGATATTTCATTCTCTAGGCTAAAAGGAATCTGGTTTTTCAAAATATGTAATTCAGCCTTGTTAGTCACTACTTGTTCAGAAAAATCAGCTTGCTGATTTTTGGTATTTACAGCAGTTACAATAGTTTTTTCAGAAGCATTAGCTAAGATTCTAGTGCTGCTGGGGCTAACACTTTGTTTTTCATTGGCTTGGGTGTTTTTCCCTTTGTTTGAATCAGAATTTGCAATCACTGTTTTATGAATTTCTGCTGTCTTTTTGGGAACATTTTCAGGGCTATTTTTGGTAGATTTATTAGAAGTTTTATTCTTGGTAGTTTCTTGATTCTTTTTACTTCCTAGTTCATATTTTTTAGGTGATCCTATGATGGCATTTTCAGAGTCTTTTTCATAATAATCAGTTTGTGATCTTCTGTCATCATAAGGTGTATATAGACCTTGTTTTCTTTCATGGAGGAAATCAGAATCCTCATTGCTTACTCCTAGCATGTTTATGTTGTCATCCTATGTTTGTTCATTTGTCTCTTCATCCTCATCAACATAATTTTCTTGGAAAGGAGGTCTGATCTGATGATCATCCTCTCTTTGTCTATTTTGGTGTTGACTTCTCCTAAAGTGATGATTCTGATTTTGAGATTGATTTCTATTTTGGGGGGCTGATTGATTTTCTCTGGATTGTGCTCTCTCAAGTATGCTCATATTCTTCATCATTTCCTCCATTCTTTCGATTTTTGATCTAGAAGTGGAAGCTTCACTTTCCTCCCTAAATGATACTTTCTTTTCATTCCTCATCCTAGCTCTTTTTTCAATCAGATTTACTTCCACAGCTAGAGCTCCCTTCTGCATGTCTTCCAAAGTTAAGGGATCTCTTTCTCTTAGCTGACATGCCATTTCAGGATCAAATCCTTCAAGAAATTTTGCAAAAGCTAAGCCTTGTGGAGGTTTTAAATCTGGGGGTAGTGCATTATAAACACTATTGAATCTAGTGCAATAATTTTTAACACTTTCCCCAATGTTTCTTTTGAGGTTGTTGTAATCTGAAAGAATTTGGAGAGGGTTTTTTCTGACCTCCCATTTGTTTAGGAATGACTGATGCAGAGCTTGGAGGTCATTAATACTCTTAGGGTTAAGCTTTTGAACCATTTTCTTGCTTCTCCCTCTAAATTTTGAGCAAACAATATGAGTTTGGCAGTTTCATCATCTATCTCATTTCTATAAAAATAATCATTCATCTTGTCCACATGTTGTGAAGCAGTAGTAGAATCACTGGCATCATATAAAGGTATCTCGAACTGATAGTCCTGTGGCAGATTTTCTAAAGGTAAAGGAAGGAATAGGGGGGCATACCATGTTGCCATGATGGGAGGTTGTGGAAAAATTGGGGGGTTTACAGGTGGAGGATGTAGGATAGTAGGGGATTGATGGAATGGAGTAGTTTGAACAGTGGGAGTATGGATAACAGAAGTTAATGGACCAGCAAAATACTGTTGAGCAGATCTAGGATGACAGAAACCAAAATTATGAAGGAAATGCAAATCAGGTGGGTTAGTTTCTCTGCTAACAGTTTTTTCACCACTATGTTGGGATGAGTGTGGAGGCTCAAAGTCTATGTGATCTATATCACCAAGTGACCTAGTTCTGAATGGGTTTCTTAAGTCAACTTATGAATCTTGTAGAGCTAAGAGATTTCCAGGAACATATTTAACTCTATAGACTTCTCTGACAATAGTTGAATACTTAGACTTAGGAGATCTCCTAAGTATAATTTTTTGGTTTTCAACTATCTTTGGAGGATCCAGGTTAGGAAAGGCTCTAGTATGAATTATTTTAGAAGCCACAATGTTTTTGCTTTCAGAACCAATGATAATAAAAGTTTAACCAAGTCTAACAATATTTAATAGGTTAACTGATCTTTTAAATAAGGAAACTTAATATTCAAAATTTCCTTAACTGAGTTTGTATGATGTTATTATGGAAATGGGTTTCCCAGTGGAGCCTTTAGGTCAATTGAGAAATGTGGAATTGCTAGGTGGAAATTTTTAGCTTTGGTAGGTAAAATGTTTTATGGTCCACCACCACTAATAGGTTTGAATACCAATCTAAAATGTTTTTGGTTTTTTGAGTTTTTATAGTCCTGTGGGTTATGAGAGTGTCCTAAATTTGTTTCAGCACTTAGCTACGATGATGATACAAATAGAGTTTACTCTATGGCTTACTAGATGATTTCTCCAAGGTTTGATAAGGGTCTGCTAGAATCCTAAGAAGTACTTAGATTGCCACTAATTCAGACAAGTCTTATCATGATCACCAATATGCTTGGTAGTGCTTGAAGAAATCTGATCTTTCTTAAATGAATACTGAGTGTTTGATTAAGGGATTTTACTCAGAAGTTCCCCAGTATGGTCACCAGTATGTTAGGTCTCTGTAGTTTGCAAGATTGGCAAGTAAAAACGTTGTAGAGCCTACATCAAAACCACTTTGGAATCTAAGGATCTAGCCATCCTAGATTCAGAGAGGGATATATCTATGTATGTGTTTTTAAAAGGATATTTATTTAAGCCTAATTATGGTATGGTATTAAGCTAGTTATGAAGAACAAGGGTTTTTGGTTTAGTTGGGCAGGATAACATGAAGATGAAGGAAGTCTATATGAAGGGAGAAGGTGTGAGTACGTGACATAATGGCTCAACTGATAAGATAAACAAGGAACAACATCAATCCATTGGGCTATGGAATCATAAGAGGATTTAGCTGCACAACAAGTTTCAAGAGTGGTCCATGGGGCAAGTCATCTATGTCAAAGGATCTCTTTAAGTTGATTTTATGGAATGAAACATTAACAACGGTGAAAGAATAAAAAACATAAGGAAGAATAAATAACATCGTAAGATCATGTAAGTACTTTCAAACTAGTCTGCTTTCATCATGCACTTAAAGGAAAACCACAAAAGTAACCTAAGATCAGGTAAGTACTTTTAAACTAGCCTGCTTTTGATATACTTTCAATAGAAAACATTAAAAACAAAGAATAGCTTAAGATAAAGTAAATAATTTTAACTTAGCTTGATTTTAGCACATTCGAAAGGAAAACATTCATGATAAACATAAAAAGTAGTCTAAGATCAGGTAAATACTTTGAACCTATCCTGCTTTTGACAAACTCTTAAGGTAACTTTTCAAAGAAACTGTTGGAGATAAACTAGAGGACAGGGCTAACCATAAACTTCTCTAGCTCAACCTTAATAAGTAGACTTATCAAGAACATTCAAAGACAAAATCTCAAGTTGTACTCAGGAAATATAGGCTTACCAACATTTCACTGGTTATACTCTATTGATTTACCTTCAAGGCACAATTTGAAGAAAACATAAAGGATAAATATTTATCAGTGAGATTTAGGGTACTTTTTGAAGTAAATCCTAATCTATATTTTTTGTTCTTTATCAGAGAAAAGTGGACAGAATGAAAACATAAAGAAAATAACAATTACAGTGAGAAACACATCACCATTGACACAGACCAGGATCCAATAAATCAACTATTTATATTTGATGTTCAAACCAGTTACAATCTTCAAAGTCCAGTGGGTTTCTACAACTTCAAACTTCTCATCTCAGCTTATGTATCTTCAATTAAAAAATAAAGCTATAGCATGCTTCAATAAATGTTTACATTCAACAGGTACCCAAAGACCAACCTCCATACTATCTTCTATAGAAGTATTTATAAAATAATGAGAAGGTGGAGTGTAAAGAAGAGTCCTTTGTGCAATTAATATAGAGTAATGGTTTCTCGACCTTTGGGAGGCCTAAGAGAGAAGATTTCAAATGTTCATCTCTTTTTTAATCAATTTTACATTAAATTTCATCACCTTCGGTCACTTTTTTGCTGACTTTGGGGGCTTTTGGTAGGCTGGTAGATAATTCTGAGCTGTCTTTAGAAATATCTTTGACTGTGCAATTAATCTGTAGTCTTTTGAGGGAAATAAAACTATAGGTGGCATTCTGAAGAGTTATAGACTCAATGATGTGGTATTTTGAGGCCTTCTTCATTGATTTATCTATCCTGGTGGCTATAAACACTGTTTAGGCCCTAATTCTTGCTTTAAGGCCTTTAAAATCACTTTCGGAGTCTTTAAAACTTATATACTGACTATGTTCACTGATCTAGCTTTGTCATCTGCCTTTTACCTTTTCCTGCCTATATCTAGCTTTAAATTGTGTTTTAATAGTAAAACCACAGGTTTAAACCTTTTAATCCCCTAGGCCTTATGGATTCAATCCTTATATTTGTGCTTAACTCGTCTTTGGCCCTCTCCTGACAATTTTTACTTTTAAAATCATCCATTTTCTTTATTTCTTGGCCTTCTTCAAGGAGTTGTGCTCTTTACCCTTCAATATTTATGCACTAACCCTTTTCTATGGTTAGGTAGCTCTGGTGCACTGCGGTTTTTATTTATATAACCGATAATTGATTAAAAACCCAGGTTTATGCCCAAAGGACTCCTTTTATTTATTGTTTGGGCTTTGGATGGGGCAATCCTCGACCCTATCCCTTTGTGGACTGTATTAGGGATTTCGCCTTTAAAACCACCACAACAACCTGTAAAAAACCACAAAACACTTGATAAAAAAACTGTGAGAACGGAAAAACTATTTTCAGAGAGAGGTGGAGGCGGAGGAGAAACAAAAAGGAGTGATTTATGTAGGTAGAAGAGGCTTAATGAAGAAAAAGGCGAAAATCCGGTTCAAAACTAGATTTGGCACGAATTTGGGCAAAGCGGGTTTAGAAATACCGCGAATGGTTTTCGCGTTCAATTCAAGTGGTAAATGGTTTTCGATGAATCGAACATGATCCAATTAAATCACGCCATGTGGCCTTTTCAATACCACCTATTTCACGCGATGTTTGGTTGTTAAACCTCAGACACGAAAATTGCGCGATATGCAATATCGACCATTGGATCAAGCGGGGAAGATCCAATGGTGGAGGGATGAACACGATGGGGCAAACAACATGGGTGGAGAATATAGTTGAAGCCAGTTGTCGGAAAATGATTGGGTAAGTGGTTAGGTAATTGATGGTGGGTCAGAGGGAGGTTGGGTTCTGGGACGAATGACGACTATTGGATCTAATAAACCAATGGTGGAGATTTCCTTTATAAGGGTAATGAACTGGATTTAACAAGGGTCGTTGGTTTACATGGATCGATAGCAAAGATTTGATGCCCAGGGTGAAATGAAGAAATGGTTCAGGCGATTGGGGGATGCAGCGGGCAAGCGATGACCGTCAGATCGATAAGATCGATGGTCAAGATCGCTTGGGAGGTATGCATAGTGCGAGGAGATTTTTAAAGGAGAAATGAATTTTTTAAAGGGCGTGATGGTATAAAGGGATAAGGGAAGGGGCTTAAGGGGAAAGTGCTAGGGCACGGTTGTGTGGGGGAGAAGTGAACATGGGCTAAAGAGACATGGGCCTATCACATCGGGGGAAGTATTTTGCAAAGGAAACGTGGGTTTATTAAGCGCTTGGTTTTGTGACAAAAGGGCGGAAAAACTTAAGCCCTCAAGGGCCTAAAGACTTAAAAGGGGTGGAAAAGGGTTTTTAAAAGGTTTTATGCATTTTTTATGGGTTTTCATGGCTTTTTGAAGTCCCAATAGCTAAAAGGAAGGGTTTTAAAACATAACAAAGGGTTTTATAGCCATAAGAGGGGATTTTTCAGAGGAAAATGGAGGATGAATAAGGGCAAGAATGATTAAAAACAGTCTTTTTGGATATCAACATGGCTTCTTGGTGGATTTTCTCAATGAAACAGCAGTGAAGATTACTTTATAAGCGTAGGAAGCATAAAAAGGCTTCAAGAATGAGAAGTTTTGTATGAAAACAATCTCTTGAAGGCTCATGATTTGTTTTAGCCATCATTTGCTCTGACAAAAATTTACTAATGGCTAACAATTCGAACCCTTTGTTGCTCCAATACTGCACTTTACATAATAAATTTTCCTTCTTAGAAAAGATATTTCAATGACATACTTGGTTCGCATGGGGTTTTATTTAACCTTGTTCCGGTGCGTGGGGTTTTATAGGTGCACTGGTGTAGTTTTGTAAGACCACAGTTTATGTTTTGGCACGGTGTTTTATGACACACTAGTGTCGAAGAGTTCTAAAGCACTGATGCGCTACAATAATAAGATTCACCGGTGCGGGTTATGATGATAAGCGCAACGAACGAAAAACCTTCACCTGCCAACCTCTTCTAGAAACCTCCGCTATAAATGGCGTACTGTATAAAGTTCTTTTTTTTTTGGTATGTAAGTTCGTAATAAAATAATGACAATTCTAAAGTACATGAATTTATTTGCATTATTTTCTAAATTTTATTATGTTACAAAATTCATATTATTCTAGATTTATTATTTTACAGTTATTTACAATTTTACAAATTTACAAATTTAAAATTTTTAATAAAATCATTTCAGATGAATACAATTAAGATTTTCACATTAATACAATTAAAATTTGACAAATATTTTACATACAATTAGAATTAGAATTACAATTTCACATACAATTATGATTAGAATTACAATTACAATTTTAGAATTAGAATTAGAATTACAATCATTTCACAGTAATACAATTAAAATTTTACAACTATTTTACATACAATTAGAATTAGAATTAGAATTAAATTTACAATTACAATTTTACAAATATTTTACATTTAATTATAGTTAAAATTACAATTACAAATATAATTACATATAATTACAATTAAAATTACGATTACAATTTTAGAATTTTAGATACAATTAGAATTAGAATTACAATTTTACAATTTGTCATATATACAATTAAAATTAAAATTACAACTACAATCATTTCACAATAAATTAAATATTACAATTACAATCAAAATTTTACAAATATTTTACATACAGTTACAATTAAAATTACAGTTCCAAATACAAGTACAATTTTACAATTTTACATACAATTATAATTAAAATTTCAATTACAATCATTTCATAGTATTTAAATTAATTAATAAACATCACAATCATGATAACCATCGTATAGACATCATATTTGACTAAAAAACACATTCAAATTCGCTAACATCACCATGGTCATGATCATCTAACAAAACACAATTAGCATTGTATAACACCATCACAACACAAACATCAAATATACATCTCATGCCAAATAACTCATGCTATCACATACACAAATATCTGCAAGTTGCACATTAAATGAACATATCTAACATGACCTAATATATATATATATATATATATATATATATATATATATATATATATATATATATATATATATATATATATAGATATAACTGAATAATGTCAAAAATATACAGTTGTAATATAAATGTCATGGATCAGCTGGTGGTACAACATGAATAGAAGTACTAGTCAAGGCCTGCTCAGTCAATGGTGCAACCTCGATGGTTGATGGTCCAGCCTGCTCATGATCATGAGTACTGCTGGATGCTACAGGCTGCTAACTGGATGTGGAAGATGGTCAAGCTTGCTCTATGTTGGATACTAGATTTGCATACTTTCCTCTCCCATTTTACCCTATCTTTCTATCTCTTTGTGCCATTATTACTCTTAAACACATGAGGTAAAACCCTTTTCTTTATCTTTCATAGGATATTTGATTGATGAAGTATTTTTCATGAAGGTTTTACCTTTTTACATATTAACTCCGATATTTCTACAGATTTGGCTAAAACAGGAGCGTTGCAGTCATGAGTCGAGGAACAACCCATCTCTAGCGTTTTCCTCATTTGTTGCTACAACATAACAAACTTGTTTGTACCAGCACCATTTCAGGCGTTTTCATGATTTCCTTATGGGAAAATAAGTTGTCATTGTAACAAGATGTTTTTTTGTAACTATGGGGTTGCTGAGGCAATTCGAGGATTCTAGGACATTTTTATAAAGAGGCTTGCGGGCTATGATTCGGGGTTAAGCCCTCTGACATACAGATCTTGTAAAAAATTTCTTTTCTCATTAATCAAATGCACAACAACTTGTTGTTTCTTCTGTAAATCGTGAGTTTACTGCAACCCTGATCAAAGAGTTGGGTCCACTCTTCTGATTAGATGCTGCATTTTCCTTTTTCTTGGATTGTTGCGTTTTAGTGTGATTTCCTTACTATTGTTACAATTCACTCTTAATTGTTATGAATATCTTTTAAATTTTGTAGTTTATTTAATTATTGTTATAGTGGTCTGCGTGTTATGGATTTAAACCTGTGATCTATAGCAGGTCATGTGCTTGTATCTGCATATACTTTGTCGTTAGTTTTGAAATAACTAATGCCCTCGAGTTGATAATTTATGTGGACAAAGGGTTGAATTCTGTTCATATCTGAACACCAAAATTTTGCCATCGTTGTCGTGGAAGGCTAACAGGTGTAAGAATAGGATCTACAACAGATCTAAGGGTCAATCTCTCGTCTTGGAGAGGGAATTTATTGCCCCGCTTCAAGTTCTGAGTGTAAGTGATTTGTGTTTTTCTTTCCTCATTTTTTTTGTTTTTCTGTAGAATTGATCTCTCGTCTTAGGGAGGGAATTTATTACCCTACTCCAATTCCTAAGCATAGCATGTTTTTTTTCTTTCTTCTTTGTTCTATTTTTTTCATTAAAACTTAATCCCTCATCTTGGGGAGGGTATTTTTTAATCCTACCCTAAGTCCTGGGCATAGGTTCCAATTTTTTGCTTTTATTTATTTTTTGGGCCAACTTCTCATCCTGAGGAGGGTATGTGATTACTCTGCTTCGGGTCCTGAACTTCGATTTTTCATTTTCTTTTTATTTTCTGTTTGAACCTATTCTCTCGTCGCGGGGAGGAAGCTATTTGTCTTGCTTCGGGTCCTGAGCGATTTTTGTTACTTTGATGGATCCTCTTCACAATTTTTATGAACAAGGATCTGAATAAGAGGGGCAGAGGAAGACCCCCCAGAGAAAGGGAAGGATCTGGGAAGGAAGACACACATTCAGGAAATTATTGAAAAATCTAGATTTGAGGCATCATCTTGTGCTGCTGTTAGGGTTAGAGCTCAGATGAATTCTGAAGGGAAGTCTGTGGAGAAACCGGTGCCATCCATGGTACCTGAAGGTGTTATTACTATGGTAGAATACTTAATAAACAGTGTATCAATGGAGGAGATATCCTTATCAGCAACAGAGGGGGAAGAAGTGGCAAGTAGGGGGTCAGAAAAACTGAGCAACTCTAACTGGGAATAAAAACCTCTAAAAGGGTTTTCATCCTCATGAGACCAAGGCAGTGCTGTAAAAATTCCTGTAGCTGAATCAAATTATTTTGATTTGGTAAAGGAATTATTGAAAGATTTTGAGTCACTGAAGGACCAGGGAAGTACAATGCAACCTCCTCTGGTTGAATCACTCCAATCACCAGTGGCAGAACCAGTTGAAATTCCATGTGAGTATTGGAGGGTATTCATGGCACCTGTAAGTTCCTCTATTGATTTTCCCATTAGGAACTTTACAGGTGATGCACCAATGAGACCCATCCCTTTAACAACCTTTCCTAGATTCCATGGGCTTTCTTCTGAAGACCCTGACACGTTCCTTTTTGAATTTGATATTGTTTGTCGCGGATATGAATATATTTCTAATGCCCAGAAATTGAAGATATTTCCTACTACCCTAAAGGGGATAGCCTTGAGATGGTTCATGGGTGTAGGAGGGAGCACAATTACCTCATGGGAAGGAATGAAAGAAGCTTTCTTGGAGAAATACCAAGATTTCTGTAAGTCCAGTGACATTAAGGAGGAAATCTTTAAATTTGCATAGAAAGAGGATGAAAATATGGAGGACTGTGTAGAATTATTTAAATACATATTTCATAGGTTTGGAAAAGGAAAAGGACATTCTAAATATCATTCTTCTCCGAGAACTTAGGTAAGACTCTCTGCAACTTCTGAATATAGTAGGAAATGGGGATATTTCAAAAGAAAACTTTGAAACTATCTGTGATTATTGTATTAAGTGTTCATGGGTGGATGCAAGAAGTGGGTAAGGGATTCGATCATAAAAGACCTCTAGTGGAGGGGTCACAAAATAAAAAAAATGGAAATCTATTGGATAATCTAGGGACCGTTATTCATAGTACACTATCAGCCTAGATGGACACTTTATAGGAAAAATAGAAGCAGATGGAGCTGGAAAAAGCCATGGCCATATTCTACCCACAGTGTAGAAAGAAGCACCCTTTGAAGGAATGCTCGTTGAACATGGTGGAAGACAGAGAAATCTATGAGCAGACTGATGCAATTAGTTCGTCTCCTTCCTTGATTGGGCTGAAAGTATCTTTCCAAGGAGCAAGTAAAGAAAGTTTGGTAGACTAGTTATACTTCATGGGGTAGAAGAATCCATGGCAACCTCGACCACCGACTATGAATCCAGGTATGTTTCAGGACCCAACCCAGTACTTTAACAATTTTAATATGGGTCCCCAATCTCCATTTTTTTCAGCCATGTGGTCTCAATATCAGTATCCCCCTTGGCAAAAATGGGTTCCTCAAGCTAGTCCAAATCCTTAATGGAACCATACTTGGCGTGGACCCTCTCTTATTGGACAGTTTCCTCAACCTATGCCTCAAAAAAAACTTTAGTTTCCTTCCAATGCACCCCCATGAAACCCAACCATTAGACGCCAACTTCCTATCCAACCCAAACTAAATCTGAAGAATAAAGGGGTCCAAAAAAAAGATACTCTAAACCTTATATCTTATAGCATTTCTACCGTGGTACTTAATGAAATAAATCTATGGTCTAGTCAGGTAGTAAATGCACTTACTTCTCCTATCATTACAGAACAATTTTACGGTGAAGATACAAAACCTGAACAAAGAATAGTGAGGGAGAATTCAAATCAAAAAGTAATAAATCAGAAACCTCCCCAAGCTATTCCTAATCAAGGTCATTTAACTTCTCCTCCATACCCTGAAATATTGACCTTGAATAAACCAAACTCTCAAACAAGACTTGACTTCCTAGGGGAACTGCAGAATCTCTTTGTTAAAATATTCTTGTTACAAGCTATGAGGTATGTACCTATATACGCAAAAACTCTAAAAGAATATTGTTCAAGGAAACTAGGGAGGAAACCTAAGGATCCATTAACCATTCATGTAGAGGGCAAACTATCTGATATCATTTTAGGAAAAATCATGCCTGTAAAATACGAAGACCCTGGGAACTTGATTCTAATAGTACAGATTAATGGGGTTGAAATCCAAAACGTACTAGTGGATTTGGGAGGGACCATTAACATTATCACTGCTGATACAATGAACACATTAGGACTTGCAAACATTAAAATAACCCCTACTATCCTGGAACTTGCAAACAAATCCACAATTAAACTAGTGGGGAAATTAGAGGATGTGATCATTTCAGTAGACTCATGGCATTACCCTATGGACCTCCTTATATTACAGACTTGATATTCAGTAGGTGGTCACCCATTGATCCTAGGATGACCCTGGCTTGCAACTGCAGATGCCTACATAGGGTGCCGATCTGGGCACATGATTATATCAAATGGGTCAATTACAAATAATATCAAGCTTTATCCTCTTGTAGAACCGAGCCCATCTGAAAAATCACTACCCAGTCATAAACCTCTACTTGTAGAAGAGCCTGAACCTGAAAATCAAGATGTTAGACCAATCCTCACTATTGGGCAGGCTCTTCAATTCAAAACAAAAACCGAGGATGATGGCATTAACACTTTCATTAATGATTCCAATTATGTTTCCAATTCAACTTGACATATTATAGAATTTGCTACGAGCTGTGAGACACAGGAAAAATTTGAACCAGATGATGACATCAAAGAAATTCCTGTAACCTCATCCCATGATAGTACTCCAATTGAGATTGAACTAGGGAAAACACTTAATATCAACCCAAATTTGTCTGAATATCAGACAAAAAAACTTTTGAAATTCCTTCAATATAATCAAGAAGATTTTTCCTAGGATTATACCCACATGAAGGGTATCCCTGCCAACCTATGCACTCATCATATTTATATTAAGGAAGGTTGCCACCCTATAAGATAGCCTCAACTGAGGATGAATCCTGCTCTCAAAAACATTGTCAAGGAAGAATTACAAAAGTTTCTATATGTAGGATTCATTTACCCCATCTCAGATAGCCAATGGGTATCCCCGCTGTTGGAATGGGGTCTCCTAACAAGCTACGAAACTGGTCCATTTTAATTAATTTTGATTATATTTAGTATAGCGCAGGGGGTTGTGGAGCGGGTCAAAGCCCTGAATGTATTGTAATGGGTCAAAGGGTAAAATAGGGGTCTGAAAACCATGGGTTGCAAACCATAGGAACATTGAGGCTAGATTGTTATAAATAGAGATGCATTTCGGATTGTAAACGATAATAATTGATGAGCTATTGATGCGATCTGCTGTTTAAGCTATTTGTTTCAGTTTTGGGGAACGAACTCCTGCTGGTTGTGTGCATAGAGATCCTAGTCCAGCTGTGTGCGGACCCTACTACTGTGGGTGTAGGTTGGGAAGGGAATTGTATGGGAGGATTGATGAATGAATGAATGCAAGGATTATTAGAGATCTGAATCTGTGAGTACTGTTGTATGAATTGCTGATAATTGTTGTGTTATGTATTTTCTGTCTCTTCATTACGAAGGTCTATATACTGAATGCTTAGATCTGGATCTATTCCTCTCTATTTATATAATTCTATGTTGATGTTATAGAAATCATATAATTATAGATCTAGTGCACATGGATGAAAATAGATACATAATTGACCCTACGAAGGAAAAAGTAATCTGAATAGAATGCAGTCCTACTTGCCTTACCCTTCCTTTCTCAGGGTGTGGAAACCTGGTTCCAACACCCACACATACTACTTCAGGTGAGACTACGACCTGCGAAAGTAGGTCACTATCGAAAGGGCCAGTAGTATAAGGGTTTGTTGGCAAACCCTGCACACCGAGCCTGGGTCAGGACTGCTCAAGCCAACAAATGGTTCCATTACCGGGACCAGGACAAGTCTAAGAGAGGAATTGGGTAATGACTAGAGAATACTGGAAGCCTGAAAGAAAAGAGATCGAGGACTGGTTCGAAAGGCAGATCTAGGAGTTCGAAGTAAAAGAAAATCGCAATGAGAAGTTAACGACGGAAAGGTGGAAAAATAGGTACGTCCTTACTGAAAGCTACGAAATTTCTTTGTGACTTTTTCAATTAAACTCCAAGAGTGGCTAGCCAGACTGGTGGAATTCCAGAAGTGTTGTAAGGAAGAGAGGGTCACTTTGTGGACCCTGGAGTTGCTCAAATATCTTGAGAAAACTAATAATAATATCACACGCATGGTGGATCACTGGGTGGATAGTGTGCTGGGAGGATTTGTGACAAAATTTGCTATTGATCAGTTTGTATCATACTCTGAAGCCAAATGATGATTTTTCAAAGGATTCTGAGGAAAATTCCTAAGGAAATTACCATTACTAATTAAGAAATCACTGTATGAAAATAGCATTCTGTGTAGTCATATTGATTGAATGACCTCAGATCTAGATGCAAGCACGACCCGTAGTGGTAAATACTATCGGACCAACCTTGAAAGAGGGATATCTGCCTACAATCCATTTCAGAAACTTGCTACGCACGACCCCTTGGTTGTCTATATCACCACCTCGGATGCGTAAAGGTAAGAATTTTCCTGTACTGCCAACCCCCCTAGATAGTGATATGGCTGTGCATTTGAAACTACCTACCTTCAAGTGGGTAGGAGATGAGGATATGGACCAGTTTTTGTTTGTGGAAGACTCTGTCTGGACTGTGAAAAATGTGGCAAGTGACATGATAAAGAGGGCGCAACTATCTTTATCATTTGAAGACAGAGCTCTGGACTGGTATATGCGATACGTTGCCCAGAATGGGACCGCCTCCATTCAAGATATCAAGGATGCTCTAAAGCAGCGATTCTGAAAGCTGAAATCTTATTCCTAGCTGGTAGTGAAAATAAAGGACTTCAAACAAGGTGCATCTTGTTATTTCCTAAATCTACCTCAGGCTGAAAGAAGGCAGAGTTCAGGGTAACATCAAACCACGCTCAGTCTGGTAGCTAGCCCTACCAGAATAGGAGAGGGCTCTCTCCGGGTCAATCTCAGTGAAAAGTAATAAATAGGGCTTGAGATGATTGAAACAAAATCCAATTTTAGGCTAGGTATATAAATAAAGGAGTTTTATTTTGATTTAGGGGGTTTTCGTTGGAAAAAAGGGAAAGGCAGTTTTGGGTGCGGGGATTAGGCCTAGTTTTTGTAGAATTCTGATTGGGGTGAGGAAGGCAAGAGTTTTGATGTTTAATATTGATTGAATGGATGGATCAGACCGGTGAGGAGCTGAAGAGGGCAAGAGGGTCTCGAGAGTCCTCCTCAAACAGATGAAAACATGAAAAACTAAACAAAACTGAAGGCAGAGCAAAGCAAACTATGAATTCTACCTTTATAACTTGTTTGTTCAGTTTAAGAAGAAAAGAGAATTAAATTGGTACACATATACATTGGTGAACTTACAAATACATGGAGGAAAACACCGTCAAAACACAAAGCCACAAGGATCCCAAAGAGGGTTGCAAACCTTGGTCTATTCCTTTGCCAAAATTGCAGAATGAATGTACAATGAAGTCCTATGCAATCCCAAGTGTCCAACCCTAAAAATGTCTCAGAAAATACAATATATAGACAATTATAACCCCTCCCCATTCCTCTAGGGGTCTATCTCATCATTCTAGGATCTATTTCAACCATATGTAAACTAGGAACTGAAAAATAGGCAATGAAAACAACTTGCCTCTATATGCTAGGAAACTGATCCATTCACTCACATTTCACCTTTTGGTGAATGAATCTTCTAGAACAAGTAAAAATGTGCCAAAATTACATCATGGTCATGAAATTACATCAAGGTATATCAAGAGTTACATGAAAAAGTGAAATTGGCCAAAACTAGGCGAAATTCTGAGCTGTTGAGTGAAAAATATGCCAAAAATCTCCATGCGTCGCGCCCAAAATCTCTATGTGTATCACAAGCTTGGAGCTTATTTTGAGGCACTTCCCAAAGTCAAAATTGAGCTCATGATATTTCGTTGGAAAGCACTACCTGTCTACTTTCCAACCCAAGTGGAATTTCTAGATTTGGGGTCCATTTTCCCCTCCAAAAGTTCAATCTCCTAGGACTGGTTCCTGTGTGTGAAAAAGGTGGCAGAAAGGCCATTTTCAAGGTATTTTTGACCCTTTAGGAAAGCCTAAACTTGATGAAATTCTTAGGCCATTCTTGAGCATGCATAAATTTTCATAATGAATCCAGAAATATCAAGTTTTCCTCCAGAGGATCTCCCAATCGTAAGCGCGCGCCAAGTGGCGCTACGCGTCGGGCATAAAAAACTATTTTGTGACCAAAAAAATCAAAGATGACAAAATTTTCTCCAAATTCCTTGAAATTTGGACTGAAGTTCCCTCGTCAAGTACTATGCTCAGCCAAAGAAGCTTCGGCTAAGATTATGCCTTTTCACACCTCCTCGATGCCTTCTTCATCTATGTTGCCTGAGGTGAATATGAAGAGTTTGGTGTCTTTGTCTCGATTGCCAAAATATGTGCCAAATAACAAAGGACTGAGGGAAATAAGGCAGTGAAGATAACGTGGTTTAGTCAAGTGAAATTTGAAGTATGAGGAAAGTCACTTGACTATGTTTGGGAATTTAGTATTTTGGGATTTTATCAAATGATATGGGGGAAGGGAAAATAATGGGAAATAAAATGATTCTATGAATGGGAAATGACTTTGGATATTAGGGAATAGGGGAATAGACTGTTGTAATGCAATAACAGTGAGGAAGGGGAACATAAGGTGGAAAATGAAAAAGGGGTTGGCACCAAAATGAAATTTTAACCCTCAAACTCAAACCCTAAGGAGAAATTTTCCAATCCAAATGATAGGGTTTACTTTGACATTCAACTTCTTGTATATTCCACTTTCAAAACACACCAAACGCCTTCCAATAGAAATTCATAGCCTTACAAACTTACTTGGAGTGAGGAATTTGAGTTAGTTTGAAATTTTGATGAAGCAATGGTGAAAAACTGGCTTGTCGGCCCTGTGCGCCATGCAGTTAGCCCAGTGCGCCGCGCACCTTGTATGCGCCATGCACGTTCAATTTTACATTGTGAGAAACTGCCATATGCGCTGCGCAAGGTATGTGCGTCGCGCCAAATGCCCAATGTGCCGCGACACTGAATTTGACCCACAGTTCGCTCTCCAACATTGTCTTTTGATCTTTCACAATTTAACTCGGCTTCTTTGAGGATTTTTTTGCACATGAATTGCTTAAACATGAAAATATTTCATATACATAAAGGATTTTGATTTTGATTTAGCAAATTCTCTTTCTACTTTTGCAAACTTTGGCACTTTCACATAAACTCTGTTTTTACTTGTTTCCTTTGATTTTTGAGCTGATGATGAATCTATTTTCTGTCTATTTTTTGTAGGGATAGCTGGCACAGGATTTGGAAAAGGAAACGAGGGTTACGCCTGAAGAATATCACAACTGAAGAAGCTTTTAAAAATTACATGGAATCAATTGCAAAATATTAAATTGATGATTTTTCTTCAAAACAGAGTTTTGAAGAAAAGTCATGATCATGCAATATGACAATGAAATTTTGCAATGAAAACTTATTTTGAACCTCCCTCATGTGCCTGATGACACTATTGGACACTTTGAAGACAAAATTTGTGAAACCCTATACCTAATGACTGAAATGACTCTTTACTGACCAAGAGACCAAACCGGACTGTAAATGACTTTAAAATTGATTTTGATGAATAGACATGGACCAGCAGGTACATGACATGAGGGACATGAGAGAAAAAAAACTTCCGTCAGAAGACCGATGCTCCTAATGGAATGCAAATGACTGAAGTGAATGATACACTTAAAAATGAAATGCAACAAAAGAGATTTTGATCTCTGACGGAGGGATGAACATACCGACTCTAACATTGGCTCCAATGGGGATGGTAGCTCCTTGGAGGTGCCAAGAACTATAGATCTTTGGAAAAGCAGACAGTGCCTTCATCCATTGGGAAATGGAGTAAAAAAACAAAAACTTACATTATGCAGACTGACTCTGACTCAAGACTAAACTGAAAACCATAATAAAACCAAACATGACTAAAACATAACTAACAACTAGAAATATGCTCATAATTGAGCTTATTCATCAAACCTACTCTAATTGTTCTTTTCACCACCCGATCAAGTGAAATGGAATAGCCAATGCAACCATGTAAGCATCCTGGTTGTTATTTGATTTCTTCCCAAATGCTTTCTGATGCGCAGGAAAAGGGAAGAATCGAAAGGAAACTCCCATGGAAATTTGGAATCAAGTTGACTACTGATAAACTTGCAAAGCATGAATTGACTAGATGACTTCAAGAATACTGTGAAAGGATCTTCATAAACATAGCTATTGATTTCCATTAACACATTACTGCTCTGGTTTAGGTAATCTTCATATCTGTATATTAAGATTTTCCTCACATCTGTGCTGTCTTTCTTTGGTGACAGCAGCAAGCTGTCAAAAGGATCCTGAATTTCGTGAATAACCAAACTCTGTTGCTGATTCCAAACAGAACAAAAGTCTCCTTCATTGTCTTGTTTAACAGATTGTTCACTACAAAGCCCATACCAAGGTTTGCAGTCATATGAGATTATCAATAAAGGTGACTTTTGAATAAGATTATTATCAACATTCTTTTCTGTCACATGTTTAGCCAATGAAGAAGAACTTTTACAGCAAACATCATCCAACAAGCGAGCAATAGGATCATCAAAAACTTGAGAAGACTGCTGTGATGTATCCATTGAAACTGTATGACATCCTACTAGTTTTTCATCTTTTTCTTTAGAAATATTACCAAGATTCTGCTTTAAAAACTAAAATGCTTCGAAACAAAAGGGTACAGAATCCTCTTGCATCATTAAATCATGTATTTCGGCTTCCACACCTTCATCTGTAATCTGACCTTCAATTTCGTTTGGTGGTTGCAAATCTGGTGCTAGGGAGAATTTTGTATCCAAAATGATTTCATCATTCATTTCAGGGGAAGATTTCTCATCAACAACTTGCACAAGAATTTCGCTATCTGTCTCATCCTCAACATTAAAACTGAGATATTTTTGATTTCCTATAGGCTTCTCATTTGAAGATTTACTATGCAATTTACCCTTCAACAACTGGAATTATTCAACACAAAATGGTACGAATTCACCTTGTAGCATTTGATCATATGTGCCAGCTTCCATGTCTTCATCTGCAACTTGACAATCAATGGCTTTTGGGGGCTGCAAATCTGAATATGAGAAGTCTTGAAAAAGGTTTTGATTGCCCTCCAGATGGTCAAAATCAAGACTTTTTGACAGTTGATTTCTGATTGCATGAAATTTGTCTTTGATGAACTGAAATGAATAAAAAAAAAAAGGCAAAGATCCTTCACTTACCTCAAAATTTGCTGCACTTTTCTCATCATTGTCATAGCTGATATGCATCGGTTGATCACTGTACTCAAGCTGCTGAAAGTGAACTTCCTCCTCCCACAAACTAGCTATTGATTTGTCTGCAAGATTAGCTTCTGTTTGGAGAACATAATCATCATCATACTGATCAAACTGAGGAAAATCATCAGTATAAAGCACATCATCAAGCATACATGTCATATAAACATCTCTCTCTTCTCCAAGATGATCTATAAAACAATCACTATGACAACTGGGATAAGAAACAAAATGTTTTGGATCAGCCACTTGTTCTTCTTCAATCAGCAAGTCATGGGCTTCAACATTATACTCATTCCTTGTGGTGTTATTTTGCATCATCTCTTTTACTGCACTTACCAACATGTCAAGCTTTACCTCTAGAGATGTCGATTTCTCTAGATCTATGTTTTTCATCTCTTCTTCCTTCAACCTTGCCCTTCGGATCAAAAAATGAGCCTCTACATTTACTGCACTATTTTGTATCTCTACAAGTGTTGCAATATTACTTTCTCTCAACTGAAACTCCATTTTCAGATCAAAGGCACCCGGGTAGTGCAAGAGAGCAGATCTAGGAGAAGGTCTTCTATCAGCTGGCATCGAAAAATATACTTGGTTAAATCTAGCAGAAAATTGTTGTACTGTCTCCCCTGGTAGTCTTTTCAGCTGGTTATACTCTTCTATAATCAAGAAAAGGTTCTGTCTAATCACCCACCTATCGAGGAAAACTTCGACAAACTATTGGAAATCTGAGATGCTCGCATCAGGCAGGGTTTTGAACCAACTCTTGACTTTGGCTTGCAAAGAAAGAGAAAAAATCCTAATACTAACATCTTCGTCATCAACTTCAAAAAGGTCTAGAAAAGTCTCAACATTCTGCACATGTTGCTCAGCATTGACATTGTTACATTCACCGTCAAATCTTGGTAGATATAGGTCATAATTTTTAGGGAAAGCATGAAGAACAGAAGGTAAAACAAGAGGTTTATACCTATCTGGGACTATATAAGGTGTAGGAGTATATACAAGAGCTACGGGATCAGTCTTGTTTTCTTTAGGCTCATCACTCTCAAGAGAGTCATCATAAGATGTGGGAAAAATAAGGAGGCCAGGATCAAAGGGAAACTCAATATTTACACTTTTTGAATAGGTCGAGTGAAGATTTTGATCACCTTTATCATACAGCAAATTCTGAAAAACTTTCAGGATAGCTTCAAGAATAGCAAAGAAATAGTTTACAAGAAAACAAACTAGATCCTGAATACCATTCCACTTTGGGTACCTGAACTTTGTGTAAGATCCTTCCATTTTCTCAGAGAAAGAGTTAGTCCTCCAGTGGAGTCTCTACATTGAGTTGGAGTCACCAGGTGAATGATTTCAGCCTTCTTATGTCTGATCTTTGTCCACCATCAACCATAAGATCTGACCTTTATTAAATCTTACTGAGGAAACCATATGTTCATTTCATAAACTAGACCGGAGATTGACTGAAGCAGCATTCATCTACTATGCACTTGCAGAGCAAGAGTAGTTCGAAGGCTACCTGGCATAAATTCAGGCTCCATCTGTAGTTTATAAAAAAAACAACAAATTTTTCATCCCCAGTATGGTCACCACTATGTTATTGCCTAAATCTACCTCAAGATGAAAGAAGGCAGAGTTCAGGGTAACATCAAACCACACTCAGTCTGGTAGCTAGCCCTACCAGAACAGGAGAGGGCTCTCTCCGGGTCAATCTCAGCGAAAAGTAATAAATAGGGCTTGAGATGACTGAAAAAAAAGCTAATTTTAGGCTAGGTATATAAATAAAGGATTTTTATTTTGATTTTGAGGGTTTTCATTGGAAAAAAGGGAAAGGCAGTTTTGGGTGCGGGGATTAGGCCTAGTTTTTGCATAATTCTGATTGGGGCAAGGAAGGCAAGAGTTTTGATTTTTTAGATTGATTGAATGGATGTATTAGATCAGTGAGGAGATGAAGAGGGCAAGAGGGTCTCGATAGTCCTCCTCAAATAGATGAAAACATGAAAAACTAAACAAAACTGAAGGCAAAGCAAAGAAAACTATGAATTCTACCTTTATAACTTGTTTGTTCAGTTTAATAAGAAAAGAGAATTAAATTGGTACACATAAACATCAGTGAAATTAAAAATACATGGAGAAAAACACCATCAAAACACAGAGCCACAAGGATCCCAAAGAGGGCTGCAAACCCTGGTCTATTCCTTTGCCAAAATTGCAGAATGAATGTACAATGAAGTCCTATGCAATCCCAAGTGCCCAACCCTGAAAATGTCTCAAAAAATACAATATATAGAAAATTTTAACCCATCCCCATGACTCTAGGGGTTGAGCTCATCATTATAGGAGCTATTTCAACCATATCTAAACTAGGAACTGAAAAATAGGCAATGAAAACAACTTGCCTCTATATGCTAGGAAACTGATCCATTCACTCACATTTCACCTTTTGGTGAATGAATCTTCTAGAACAAGTAAAAATGTGCCAAAATTACATCATGGTCATGAAATTACATCAAGGTAGATCAAGAGTTACATGAAAAATTGAAACTGGCCAAAACTAGGCGAAATTCTGAGCTGCTGAGTGAAAAATATGCTAAAAATCTCTATGCGTCGCGCCCAAAATCTCTATGCGTAGCACAAGTTTGGAGCTGATTCTGAGGCACTTACCGAAGTCCAAATTGAGCTCATGATAGCCCGTTGGAGATTCCTGCCTATCTACTTTCCAACCCAAGTGGAATTTCTGGATTTGGGGTCCAGTTGCCCCTCCAAAAGTTCAATCTCCCAGGACTGGTTCCTATGTGTACAAAAGGTGGCAGAAAGGCCATTTTCAAGGTGTTTTTGACCCTTTAGGCAACCCAAAACTTGATGAAATTTTTAGACCATTCCTGATCATGCATAAATTTTCATAATAAATCCAGAAATATCAATTTTTCCTCCAGAGGATCTCCCAATCGTAAGCGCGCGCCAAGTGGCACTACGCGTCGGGCAGAAAAACCTGTTTTGTGACCAAAAAAATAAAAAATGACAAAATTTTCTCCAAATTCCTTGAAATTTGGACTAAAGGTCCCTCATCAAGTGCTATGCTCAGCCAAAGAAGCTTCGACCAATATTATGCCTTTACATGCCTCCTCGATGCCTTCTTCATCTATGTTTCCTGAGGTGAATATGAAGAGTTTGGTGTCTTTGTCTCGATTGCAAAATATGTGCCAAATAAGAAAGGACTAAGGGAAATAAGGCAGTGAAGATAATGTGGTTTAGTCAAGTGAAATTTGAAGTATGAGGACAGTCACTTGACTATGTTTGGGAATTTGGTATTTTGGAATTTTATCAAATGATATGGGGAAAGGGAAAATAATGGGAAATAAAATGATTCTATGAATGGGAAATGACTTGGGATATTAGGGAATAGGGGAATAGACTGTTGTAATGCAATAACAGTGAGGAAAGGGAACATTAGGTGGAAAATGAAAAAGGGTTTGGCACATTTTAACCCTCAAACTCAAACCCTAAGGAGCAATTTTCCAATCCAAATGATAGGGTTTACTTTGACATTCAAATTCTTGTATATTCCACTTTCAAAACACACCAAACGCTATCCAATAGCAATTCACAACCTTACAAACTTACTTGGAGCGAGGAATTTGAGTTAGTTTGAAATTTTGATGAAGCAGTGGTGAAAAACTGGCTTGTCGGCCCTGTGTGCCACGCAGTCAGCTCAGTGCGCCGCGCACCTTGTATGCGCCGTGCACATTCAATTTTACATTGTGAGAAACTACCATATGCACCGCGCAAGGTATGTGCGCTGCACCAAATGCCCAATGCACCGCGACACTGAATTTGACCCGCAGTTCGCCCTCCAACACTGTCTTTTGATCTTTCACAATTTAACTCGACTTCTTTGAGGATTTGTTTGCACATGAATTGTTTAAATATGAAAATATTTCATATACATAAAGGATTTTGATTTTGATTTGGGAAATTCTCTTTCTACTTTTGCAAACTTTGGCACTTTCACATAAACTCTATTTTTACTTGTTTCCTTTGATTTTTGAGCTAATGATGAATCTCTGTTCTATCTATTTTTTGTAGGGATAGCTGGCATGGGATTTGGCAAAGGCGACCAGGGTTGCGCCTGAATAATATCACAACTGAAGAAGCTTTTAAAAATTACATGGCATTAATTACAAAATATGAAATTGATGATTTTTCTTCAAAACAGAGTTTTGAAGAAAAGTCATGATCATGCAATATGACAATGAAATTTTGCAATGAAAACGTATTTTGAACCTCCCTCATGTGCCTGCTGACACTATTGGACACTTTGAAGACAAAATTTGCGAAACCCTAGACCTAATGACTAAGATGACTCTTTACTGACCAAGAGACCAAATCGGATTGTAAATGACTTTAAAATTGATTTTGATGAATATACATGGACCAACAGGTACATGACATGAGGGACACGAGTGACAAAACCCTTCTGTCAGAAGACTGATGCTCCTAATGGAATGCAAATGACTGAAGTGAATGAGACACTTAAAAATGAAATGCAACAAAATAGATTTTGATCTCTGACGGAGGGATGAACAGACCGACTCTAACACATCTGAGTCAGTATGGGAGGCTGATCAGTGATTGAAGAAGGAAATTAGGGAAGGAGGGTTCGAGTATGATGATAGAAAACATACAGAGTGGTTCATCGCCATGTTTTTACCTCACCTGTGTACGCCGATGAGTCATCAGACCTTTGAATCATAGGAGAAAACTGTGGAAGTTGCTATGAAATTAGAAGCTACAACCCAAGAGGATACATCATCAGGGGTACAAAAAATCTAGGAAAAACTTGGGGCTATGCATATGGAGATATAGAACGTACGAAAAGAGAGAGGAAAGGACATCTATGCAGATCTTTGGTGCATATGTTGCCAGGTGTCTGGCCATACAAAGGATTAATGCCTTTTTCTGACTGATTGTATGCAAGCAGGAGGGCCTTGTCTGATACGCTGAGGGGTATGTAGGGAACATGTCCTGTTGCAACCAAGATCAAGTAGATATGTGCTATGGTGTGATGATTTTCGAGCAGCAGGCCTACATGATATGAACCATTGCCCTCGGCTGGGTGCGTACGTCCCAGAACTAAAGCAACAATGGTTTTGATTCTGCTGATCAGTGGGAGATGATGAGAAGAACTGTCGAACATATGACTTAATGATGGATCATGGGAACTTATATTGGGTGAAATTGGACCCTGTATTTCCAAGAATTTCTATGCACTTTGGCTGATCACTGGCCCGAGGCAGAGGAGGCTAGGGAGGAAGTGCAGGCCAAGGAAGAGGTCAGCTAATCTGTTATAACTATGGAGAAATAGGGCACTTTGTGAGAGAATGCCCTAATCACACTAGGCCATCGTGTAGATATTGTAGGCAGCTAGACCATAAGGTAGAAGACTGCCCAATTTTAATAGCCAAGATGCAGGAAAATAAGCCTACCCCTATGCAAAACGTAAAGAGGGTTAAAACTGAGCTTTGGGAGACAGATCCAAGTGTAAAGGTCATGACACGTAGTGGGTTGGATACCCAGGGAAACAAATAAGGCTTGCCTCTCAGAAAGGAGTGTCTTCCAATGAAAAAGCACCATTGGCAGCCCCTGTGTAGCCTCAGATCGAAGAAGGAATTGAGCCCTTTTTAAGGGCATGTCTAAAGTTGCTAAGGAATCCGTAGGCCACAGGAAATCTCTTCGCATTACTGAATACCTGCGTAGCTTGGCCCACCTTGATCCCTGAGACTAAGGATGTACACAAACTTTACAACTATAAGAAACACACCGGGAGAGAAATGTGGTTAACTACATAAATCAGAGACTATGAAATGGATCAAGTTATCTTAGATCTTGGATTGGATGCCAACGTCTTACCAAAACAAACATGGCAATGAATGGGAGAGCCTAAATTGGAATGGTCCACTATCCAGCTGTGAATGGAAAATCAACAGAAAATCATCCCTCTAGGAAGGTTACCAAAGGTCATGGTTGACATTGCAAGGGTCAGGGTCCTAGCTGATTTTGAAGTAATAGAAATAGTTGAAGACGTGGACCCCTAACCTGTGCTCCTCGAGCTATACTGGGCAATAGACATGGGGGGGGGGGGTCATCAATCTCAAGAAATGCAGCATGGTGTTCGAAAACAAAGGTATGCGTGTCATAGTATGCCTAGATCTAGTAGAAGGTATGTGGTATACAAAGCTAGCCTATGAAAAGGAGGAATTAGATCACATTTATAAGGTAACTGCGTAGGATGAAGATCGGGTTAACCCCATGGATGAAGGAATGCTCTGTTGGGAAAAGGACAGTGAATATTTTTCTGACTCCGATGAGGAGCTGGAGAATTGGCAAGGTCGGTTGCATGAAGTTTCGGTGCTTCGCAACCTTTAGACCATCAGAAATTTTCATCGCATCTCTACCACAAAAAGAACCTTGCCCTACCAGGACGGTGCATGTGATAATCAGTAGCTTGAGGAACCTAAAGTTCCCATGGAACGCAAGCCTGAAGCACTACTGCTAACCCGATGCAAAGCACCTATGCAAGAACTGGTATTCTTTACTCGGGGGAAGTATTGAAGTAGGGTGATCCTGCGTATAGAAACCCCAGTGGTCAAATGGGCTCTAAGGTCAGTTGACCTACATAGATACCTGCTGACGTGCAACACTCGAGGGTGTGATCGTCCCTTTCTCGACCAGACTTACTCGGACACCATTGACCTAAGCACGCGTAGGATTATGGACCTGTCTACAACCATGTATATTTGGGAGAATCGGCGAAAATCTCAAGTAATAAATAACATGAGGACGTATGATGCAGGCTTCTCACGCAAGGATGTCCCGCCCAAAAACGAAGTAAATGCCTCGAAAAGAATGCTGATCATCTTGCAGATCTACCTCGCATCAACCCTCTTTCAAGATACGCAAATGACCTACAAGCGTCATCCATGGTCTGGCATTCCATGGACATGACCGTGGGCACGAAGGATGATTATCCGCACACCCCGATTTAATAAGAAAAGACACTTGCAAGCACAAAAAACAAGCGGTCGGTCATCAATACCACCATTTATGATAAGCATGGTCCGACAATTGAGGCTACGTGCCATGAACAAGCTATCTCGCCATTAAATAGCTTCAGTTGGGGCGCGGATGGCTGGAAAACTTCAAGTCAGGCTATTTATTCACCCTTCAATAGTCTTTGGCTACCTGTGTTCTGGGTTTTTCTGTTCATCCATATGCTCTGTAACATTCGTCTCTCTGTTCACAAGATGGATCCCAACCTGCCAAAGGAAATGTTATGAGGACCTGGGGATGCTGAGTGCAGTACTAGAAGTGAGCATGGACTTCTGACAGTAAGGATTATCTGCGCACCATGCTCCGCAGGAATGCTATGGTATAGGGACATGCTACGACTCATCCGCCATTTCCAAACACCACCCACTAGACACAGTGTATGTTCACTTCCTCGCACTGCCATAGTTCGCACTCCCGACCCACCTACTGGGGATGTTTAAATAGACTTAGTGTAGCTATCTAGTACAGATTTAAAAGGACTATCCTCCAAAGTGTTGTGAGAGGTTCGTCGCCATGACCAAGACAGGTGACAACAGTATGACCTACCTCCAGAAAAATGAGCCCAGTGGATCAATGTGGTCACTGATGCAATGTGTATTATTTAGGGGCAGCTGGCGCAGGGAGCCCAATTGGTTGAAACAGCTACATAGCTATGGATGGAAGTACAGCACCATTCCACACTTCAGCATGTCTAGCAGGAATTACAGTAGGAAGAAGCTATTCTGGAGCACGTCCTAGCCTCCACACCTCCCCCTGTCTCTGCACAATGCCTAGCTGCCATGGACAGGATTGAGGACCTTCACCACTCCAAGAAGGTTGCTCAAAAACGGTTGAATCCATGGTCTAATACCGCACTCCAGCTTGCACACGATGCTCAGTCCACCATCATACGCCTCCACCAGCTATTAGAACGGGTTGCTACGGATACAGATGGGCCTACCTCTCTGGCGTTCATCAACATTGTGCAACAAGCTTTGGCCCAAAGTTAGGACGTACTACCTCCACTTGTCCTCTGTCTAGCTACCTTACATGTGCAGATAGAAGCCACACTAGAGAAGTGACTCGAGACGAGTCACAAGATTGTGTTGGGGGACTGTTGGAACAGGGTCTCCTAACAAGCTACGAAACTAGTCCATTTTGATTAATTTTGATTATATTTAGTATAGTGCAGGGGATTGTGGGGCAGGTCAAAGCCCCAAATGTATTGTACTGGGTCAAAGGGTAAACTAGGGGTCCGAAAACCATGGGTTGCGGACCATAGGAACGTTGAGGCTAGATTGTTATAAATAGAGATGCATTTCGGATTGTAAACGATAGGAATTGATGAGCTATTGATGTGATATGTTGTTTAAGCTATCTGTTTGGGTTTTGGGGAACGAACTCCTGCTAGCTGTGTGTGTGGAGATCCTAGTTCAGCTGTGTGTGGACCCTGCTGCTGTGTGTGCAGGTTGGGAGTGGAATTGTATGGGAATATTGATGAATGAATGAATGCAAGGATTATTAGAGATCTAAATCTGTGACTATTGTTGTATGAATTGCTGATAATTGCTGTGTTATGTATTTTCTGTCTCTTCGCTGCGAAGGTCTGTATACTGAATGCTTAGATCTGGATCTATTCCGCTCTGTTTATATAATGTTGTGTTGATGTTATAGAAAGCATACAATTATAGATCTAGTGCACGTGGATGCAAATAGATACATAATTAACCTTGCAAAGAAACAAGGTAATCTAAACAGAACGCAGCCCTGCATGCCTTACCCTTCCTTTCTCAGGGTGTAGAAACCTAGTTCTAGCAACCACCCATACTACTTCAAGTGAGACTATGACCTGCAAAAGCAGGTCATTGCTGAAAGGGCCAGTAGTATAGGGGTTTGTTGGCAAACCTTGCACACCAAACCTCGGTTAGGACCCCTCAAGCCAGCACCCACTATTTATTGTTCCCAAAAAGAATGGTAAATGGAAGATCTATGTATATTATAGGGAGCTAAATAAGGCAATGAAAATAGACCATTTTCCTTTGCCATTCATTGACCAAGTCCTAGATACCTTGGCTAGAAAGAAGTTATTTTCCTTCCTAGACGAATTTAGTGGATATAACCAGATCCAGAAAGCCCTGGAATATTAGGATAAAACAACTTTCACATGCACTTAGGGAACCTTTTCATATAGGGTCCTCCCATTTGGCCTGTGTAATGCTCCTGCTACCTTCCAGAGGGACATCTTGGGAATATTTTCTGATTTGGTCAATGATAGTGTTGAAATCTATATGGATGATTTTACTCCATATTGAAACTCATTTGAGGAAGGATTAGCAAATTTAGAGAAATTACTCAAAATATGTAAACAGACCCATGTATCTCTCAGTACAGTAAAATTCCATATGATGAGGGAAGAAGGAGTAGTATTGGGACATTTCCTCTTAGCTTCTAGAATTCAAGTTGACCCGACAAAAGTAGAGGTAATATCACATTTCCCGGTACCCAAAACACCCACACAATTATGTAGATTTATTGGTTGTGCTATTTATTATAGACGCTTTATAGAAAATTTTGCTAAAATAGCACATCCACTGTTTCAATTGCTAACAATAGATGCAAAATTCTTGTGGACTAAAGATTGTGAGACAACTTTCACGAAAATAAAGGGGCTAGTGTGCACGGCTCCAATCCTCCGAGCACCTGATTGGGCATTACCATTTCACATACATATTGATGCTTCTCAGACAACAATAGGGGTTGTTTTAGGACAACAGGTAGAAAAAACACCGTACACAATTTACTATGTCAGCAAGAATTTAATTCCTGTTGAATTAAATTATACGGTGACATAAAAAGAATTCCTGGCTATCATATACACTATCAATAAGTTCTGGCATTACATCACCATGTACTCTACTATTTTCCATATTGATCACACAGCAATAAGGTATTTGATAAATAAACCTATTACTCCTGGCCGTATTACTAGATGGTTGCTATTGCTTCAAGAATTTGATATTACAATAGTAGACAAGCCATGAAAAGATAATGTAGTGGTCAATTTCCTATCTAGAATGGATAATGATGATGAATGAACACCCATAGAAGATAGCTTTGCTAATGAACATATTTTTTCAATTTCTACTAAACCTCCGTGGTATGTAGATATTGCCAACTATCTTGCTACATGGAAAGTGCCTCCTCATTTTTCATACAGGGAATAGTGAAAAATTATCCATCATAGTGCCCGATATTCTTGTATGGAAGGGTACCTTTTTCATACAGGAGAGGATAAGCAGATTCAGTGTTGTGTGTCCGAGGATGATATTTATGAGGTATTGAAAGCTACCCATGATGGCCCTTGTGGAGGGCATTTTGCAGACAAAAGAATAGGCCATAAGGTGCTACAAATGAGATATTACTGGCCTTCCATCTTTCATGATTCTCAAAATTATCTTAGGAGGTATGATAGTTTCCAACGTACGGGGTAGCCTGGTCGAGTAGATGAAATGCCTTTGCAAGCACAAGTAGTCCTCGAGCCTTTTAAGAAATGGGTTATTGACTTCATTGAAACCTTTAACCCGCCCTCCAAACAAAAATTCCACATCTTGGTCTGTATTGATTACGTGACTAAGTGGGTGGAAGCCAAAGTTGTTGCAAAAGAAACAGAG
The DNA here is from genome assembly GCA_034641835.2 of Pinus albicaulis. Taxonomy (NCBI): domain Eukaryota; kingdom Viridiplantae; phylum Streptophyta; class Pinopsida; order Pinales; family Pinaceae; genus Pinus; species Pinus albicaulis. The sequence goes on from CM076580.1 coordinate 1,472,006,800, forward strand.
CAGGTGGTCTCAGATTTTCTATTTGAAGAAATTGTTTCTCGCTACGGTACTCCAAGAGAGATTGTTTCAGATGGAGGAGCACAATTCACATCACACAAGATAGCAAAGCTCATGTAGAAATATGGGGTCAAGCACATAGTGACATATCCATACCACCCCTAGGCGAATGGACAAGTGGAAAGCACGAATAAGACATTGGAAAACATCTTAACAAAAACTATGGCATACCATTGTCGGGATTGAGCTCAGAAGCTCCCAGAAGCTCTCTGTGCGTACATAACAACATGGCGGAATACAACCAGGTTTTCACCATTCGAGTTGGTTTATGGGAAATCCCCATTGTTTCCAATAGAATTTGAAATTAGTACACTCATAAAAGCTCTAGAAGTTGGCTTAGATCTATCAGATGCCCAGAAACACTGACTAGCTCAGCTCAATGAACTTGTTGAAATCCATTCAATAGTTGTCCAACGAACTATTGCTATCAAGCAATAGATAATGAAATGGCAGGATAAGTTTATTAAAAATAACATGTTTGAAAGTGGAGATTGGGCACTACTTTATGACTCATGTTTTAAGGATTTTAAGGAGAAGATTTACACTCATTTGATAGGACCTTACGAGGTGGACATTTCATTTAATAATGGAACAGTCACGCTAGTCACAATTGATGATACACATGCTTCATTTATAGTCAATGGACATCACGTGAGATTATACCACTGCCCGACCTCTAAGGATGATTTTATTAATCAACTCTCTGAGAAATCTCGTTTGATGTTCATCAGCGCAGAGAATCCTTCCTCGGCACCCTTGTTGTATATATATATATATATATATATATATATATATATATATATATATATATATATAATAAAATATAATAATAATAATAATAATAAAAGAATTATATCATTTATCTTATTGTCTTTTTGCAAGAGTTACTACTAAGGAGTAAAAATCAAAGAAATTTTTTCCAAAGTATCAGTTGCTGCTACACTGGATGTTGTTACTCGGTTGCTGCTACTCATGGTGTTGTTACTCAAGTGCTAATACACATGGTGCTGTTACTCAGTTGCTGCTACTCATGGTGTTGTTACTCAGTTTTTTCTACTCATGATGTTGTTACTCAGTTGCTGCTACTCATGGTGTTGTTACTCGGTTGCTGCTACTCATGATGTCGTTACACCGGATGCTACTACTTGATGTTGTTACTCCTTACTCAATGCTACTACACCGGATGTTGTTACTTGCACTGTTGTTACTTCAGATGTTGTTACACCCGATATTGTTACTCGCATTGTTGTTACTCTGGATGCTGCTAAGCGCACTACCGTTACTCCAGATGTTGTTACACCGGATGTTGTTACTCCTATGCTGCTACTCGATGCTATTACTCCTGATGCCGCTACACCAGATGCTATTACTCACATTGCTGTTACTCCAGATTTTGTTACTTGCATTACTGTTACTCTGAATGCTACTACTTGCACTGCTATTACTCCAGATGTTGTTACACTGGATGTTGTTACTCCGATGCTACTACTCGATGATGTTACTCCCGAAGCTATTACACCACATTGATGTTACACTGGATGTTGTTACTCCAATGGTGTTACTCCGATGCTGTTACATCGGATGTTGTTACACTGGATGTTGTTACTCCCAATGATGTTACACCAGATGCTGTTACTCCGATGCTGTTAATCGTATTGCTCATTACTGCGTCGTCATCCTACCAACCGTTAGTTCGTCTAGGTAGGCCATCAGGGATGCCTCCACGTGAATTTTATTTATTTAATTAAATATCCCATGTGAAGATCTTAATACCACAGATGAAAAAAATTTAAGTTGGGGGGAGGGTGCAGTGATAGTAAAGGACAGTGTAATAATTTCCTCATAAATTAGTATGAAAATCCGTTCATGGTACACCTTACGATTCCCATCAACATGTGGTGTCATCATTTAATACGTGTTGGGATCTATAAGATGTCTCTTCCACTCTATATTAAACAATTATTATTTTTATTCACCACACTTACCATATTCTTTCATGATTTTTCTCGGTTTTCAATAATTACCGTCCATATTTACCGTTATCACCTTTCCATTTTCACCATGTTGTTTCTCCGAATTTTGTACCCACCACCTTGCCCAACGGTCTGCTGTTACAATTAGTGTTGCTACAATTATCCACAGTATGGGTGGTCTGGCTGTGCGGAATGAACCTTAAAACACAACTTCAGTCCACAGTAATCCATAGGTATGGCAAGTCTTTGTTGATGCAAGGTAGGATACCTACTTTGACAAATTTCAGGGGTTTGACGGAGGAATCACAATGGAGTTTGAAATCAATTTAGAGGAGAACTACTCATCGGTTAGGGGTTTGGAAGTTCCTGTCACAAAAGAGGTAATTGTAGAGGTTAGCAGGCTGAGATATCAGGGGAAACAATGTTTTTTTTGGAAATTTTTTTCTCCCAAAATTTCCTGAATTGTTCTTGCAGGCAGGAGAAAGTGCCATTCAAATGGGTAGAGGATATGAGTGCAAAATTGTGCCATATCCTTGGAACGAAGTTGAAGGTTTCATATTAAAATACATAACCTATGAGGGATGAACCAAAACTATGTTTAAGTATCATTTTAAAATTATAATGCACCTTCGATTTCTACAGGATCAGGTGCATGCCTTAAACATGACCTTCTTCCTATTGAAACAACTGTAGCACATGGCACAATCTACTCGACACTCTCGCCGGATGCTACCAGTGCTTTCTAACCATGGATTGGTGCAATTATTGGTCATGCATGCAATAGGCAGGCTTCAGGTCTCCTGGGTGGAGCTCTGCGGGTCCTCAAAAGAAGAGGTAGCAGCCATTATTGTTGTTAGAGAAGAGGAACCAGCCTCTCCAGCTAGTCTGGTAGAAGAAGAACATTCAGAGGGAATTGACCAAGAGGAACCCGAGGAAATGGAAATGGAATTTTATCAAGAGGAACCCTAGGAAGAAGAGATAATGGTTGATTAGGAGGAACCTCAAGAGATGAGAATGGAGGAGGTAATTGGCAACACAACTAAGGCTGCCACATAAGAACCAGCCTCGCTTGAAAAGCCCACATAAGAAGAGTTGAGAATGGAGGAGGTAAATGGTGGCATAGCTGAGGCTTCCAAACAAGAACCAACCTCGCTTGAAGAGCCCAGAGAGGAAGAAATTATGGACATCGTGCAGGAAGTCGATACTGTTATACAATCGTCAAATTTTGTGGATAGAGGAATGGAAAGTGATGTTGTTTTGAATAAACAACATCACTTTCCCAGATAGATATGGATGTTGATACAAGTGGGGGTGTTACACAAGAACCACCCCCAATTTGTCTAGAACAAGAGGCGTCAGCCTGCGAAATTGATGTTGGCTCTCAAGACCTGGTACCGACTGTGGAAAAAGAGGTGATTCATGAGGAACAAGAAGGTAGAGAAGGAATGAACCGGGAGGTCAATACTATTTCACAAGAACTAGTATTGACTCAAGAAGAAGAAATGGTGAGCAAGGAGATAGAGGATAGAAAGAAAATAATCTGTAGAATCGATGTTGCTCCATAAGAAATAGCATTGGCCCCGATTGAGGTAGTAATCCATGAAGTTCCAGCTCAAACTGGAAATGGAGGTGATGAGTCTTTCCCCCGTTCTCCATTCTAGTCCCTGATGCATATAGGGGTGAGAGGATTCTGCTCACCCAAACGATTAATGGAGAAAGTAGTTGTTCCTCCAGTGCTTAAATTTGCTAACACGACCAAGATTGGCCCAGCCACTACTGAAATAGAACACTTAGAAGCTTGTGAAGAAGATAGAGTTCCTGTGGAAACACCAGAACACAGAATGGTAAATGAAATTTTCGACCAGATAGCAGAAGTTCCTGGCAGGAACATGGAGGAAGAAGCCCCTAAAGATAGGGAGCCCAGTCAGAAGGGCTTAACAAGAGAATCCGCTGAGAATACCAGCGACATTTTGTCACCTCCTGAGCATGTCATAGGCCCAGAAACTAAATATATTGTTAAACATTAATGGGTTGAACAATGTGAGAAAAGAAGGTTACCTCTCAAGAAAAGGTATAAGTTGCAGTTCAATGAAACCATGAGACTAAAAAGGGAGGTTCGAGAACAGTTTCCTAGCTGAAAAAGAAGGTAAAAATATATAAATGGAGGGAAATAAAGCCAAAATTTAGGTCTCCTCTGCAGCCACCCAGACTGGCCCGATTGAAGAGTTTTTTGAAGGCCTAGAATTTGTATTGGCCACTGAGATCTAGAAGTGGCGGTCTGCTGTGAGAAACCATAAGAAGGAAACTACTAGGGTTCGAGAACAGGCTGCCAGAGTCGTCACAGGGTACATGGATCAATTATACAAGGTGCGACTGAAGTAGTCTAAACAGAAGGACATAATAAAGGAATTGGAAGAACAAGTGCAGCTCCTAAAAATATATAAGGAGAAGATATTCTCCCTGGCATGACAGGTAATGGCCTATAGAACTCCTGCACATAGCTATGCCTTATTCCTTCATGAACAATTTATTTTCTTTTTTCTTGAAAGTATATATAAGGATATTTCGTACGAAATTGAGGACCCCATTCAATTTATCTATATTTTAAAAATTCATGACATCATAGGACAACACTTAATGTCCGAGCTCTACATGCATGGGTATTACTTCATGAATGATCAATCCTTTAAACCCATTCCATTTGTGGGGTACATCCATTTGAGATATTTCACCTCTTATACCATCAATCAGATTAAGTGTAGAAAGGCTTGGGATACATTTGAAGAAAATCAAGCCTAAACGCCATTAATGATGAGAAGAGATCATGTTCAGTCCTCAAAAATTTATAACAAGCATTATTGTAATGTTCCAAATTTTTAGCCTCAAGCTAAAAGGAACATTATAATTAGCAGTAGATGAATAAAATGGGTAGGGAGGCCTATTAACCTCTTTAGGAGGAGAAATAACATTCCTCATGTGAAAAGGGGAAGAATAAAGCAGCTGGATTGAGCATCTATAGGTGTGAACAAGATTGGATCATGTTAATCTAAGTCACTTTTGACCAAGTCCACATGCACTGTCTAGATACATTGTATCTCCATGTTGGACTATGCAGTTCTAATTGAGGACAACTTGCATGGGCTAGGTGGCACATATGGATGGGACCCATGGTGGAGAGGAGCACTTGCTATATATGGAGAGGAGGACAACCATTGTATTCATGCTTGGATTATTATTTTCTTTGGTCTATTGAGACTTTGCTTCCTCTTACTGTTTTGCAAGGTTTCAGTGTTGTTTAGCACAAGGGTGTTCCCAGTCAGGAATCCCTACCTCATCCTCAAGGAAGGAGAGGTTCTTGAGCTTCATTTCCTCATTCTGAAATTTTGGCCAAGCTACCTCCTTTAGCTACAGCATAGTTTCTGTTGAGAGCTGGGTTGTGTTTCAGGGTGCAACAAAGGAGGATCTCTTTGAGCTATTTCTAGGCTTGTTTTTCAGTGGAGAGCTTTTCCATCCATTGGAGGATCAACAAGGGAGGTTCCTAGACATATTTTCACATCTTGGCATTGGGCCAAATCATGTCTACACTTTTACAGTGCAGTCCCTTGGAGTGACTGCGTCATTTTCTAGAGAGGAGTTGCAGCAAGGTTTGATACCTTTATTTTTGGCTAGTTTCCTTGGGCAAGGGCCAACCCTTTCCCCGAAAATATAGGAAAAGGGATTCTAATCCCTAATTTTACTATATTCAGCTATTTTCATGTAATGTTTCAGGGGACTACATTATTTTTCTGCTAAATATTCATATCTATTCCTTTTTTACCTGATCTTCCAAGAAACCCTTGCTGGGTTATATTCACATTGTATAAAAGAGGCTAGATCTCCATTTTTATCTATGATTTGGCTACATAAACTCAAAATATGTTGTCTGCAACATTTTTCTATAGAAATCCTCTTATAATTACACTGTTCTTACTTTAGAATTTTATGTATGGATTAAGTCATGGGTTTTCAGTGTTTTCCAACCATATAAGACCCGGGAGATCTGTTTAACTAAGCTAGAATGATTTTTTTTAGCTCCCATTATATATGTGAGATGTATATTGCATAAATTAAGGGATAGAAGTCCCATTTCTCACTGCAAAAATGTTATTTTCTGGAAATAGTGTTTTTATGGTCGAGATCATTGCTTTTCCCCACTTGAAGATAGCATATGGAGACATAGTTTTACTGATATGCACCTAATATGATTTAAGAAGTAAATTGACACAACTTACATTGTTGTGTTCAAGTATTACTAGATCTCCAACTTAAGAATATCTTCCGATATTCTTATTGTTGTAGAAATTTCCTATTTTGGGATATTACAATTATACATTTCTACAGATTGAGAGTTCTAAAGAACACATGTTGGCAACCAAAAAATGGTGTGATGGCTTATGTGTCAACAAGATTAAGATGTCTTGCAAGCAGGCACTCAACAGTTGTCAGAAAAGGTGGATGTTGTCATCCTCAACCGTCAGAGAACGAGAACCATATGGGACACCCAACTTTGCACGGGCTTTAGAGGTAATGCCACGTTTCGTGGCATGCATTCATACCTATGGGGTCGGATGTATGGGCTTAAGGTTTCAATTTACCCTTCTCTGGTTTCCAACTGAATGATATACTCCTACATACAACGTTAATCCAGACTAGTGGAAGGATGTTGTTTTGACAGAGGGATATAAGCCACCAAGAACTGAAATAGCTACAGAATATGACCTCACACAGCTTCATGCCTATCACAGTTGGTCCAATCTGAATCTAAGGAGATGATGAGCTACATGAGGGCATGCAGATAAACCAGTTGGGGGGAGATGTTGGGTACCAGATTTGTATACTTTCCTCTTCCATTTTACCCTATCTTTCTATTTCTTTGTGCCATTATTACTCTTAAATGCATGAGGTAAAACCATTTTCCTTATCTTTTATGGGATATTTGATTAATGAAGTATTTTTCATGGAGGTTTTACCTTTTTACATATTAACTCCTACATTTCTATAGATTTGGCTAAAACAGGAGTGTTGCAATCGTGAGTCGAGGAACAACCCATCTCCAAAATTTTCCTCATTTGTTGTTACAGTGTAAGAAACTTGTTTCTACCAGCGCCATTTTAGGAATTTTCACGATTTCCTTCTGGGAAAATAGGTTTCCGTTGTAACAAGATGTATTTTTGTAACTATGGGGTTGCTGAGGGGAATCGAGGATTCCAAGACATTTGTATAAAGAGGCCTACAGGTTGTGATTCGGGGTTAAGCCCTATCACATATAGATCTTGTAACAAATATCTTTTATCATTAATAGAATGCACATCAACTTGTTGTTTCTTCTGTAAATCATGAGTTTACCACAGTCCTGATCAAAGAGTTGGGGGCACTCTTCTGATAAGGTGTTGTGTTTTCCTTTTCCTTGCATTGTTTCATTTTAGTGTGATTTCCTTACTGCTGTTACAGTTTACTCTTAATTGCTGTGAATGTCCTTTAAATTTTGCATTTTATTTAATTGCTGTTACAGTGATCTGTGTGTTATGGATTTAAACCTGTGATATATAGCAGGTCATGTGCTTGTATCTACATATACTTTTCTATTAGTCTTGAAATAACTAACGCCCTCGGGTTGATAATATATGTGGAGAAAGGGTTGAGTTCTGTTCATATCTGAACACCAAAACTCTCCATGATGACTGCTACTAGATGCTAGCGGAAGCTTCTCATCTGATGAGGTGAACGATCATCAGATAATGAGTCGCTAATTGTCGATCATGTGCTACATCTCGACCACACCTATAACGTGCAACGATCCTCCTCAGCCACAGAACTAAGGTGGTAGCTCCTACGACATGCCGCATCAGGCTGTACATGTCACATGACATGCCTCTTCATATATGTAACAACCTACCATTGGCCTGTATGTCTCTCATATTAGTGGGCCTAATTCCCGCCTCAATAATCAATGCAGTGAGTTGGTCGTCCAACTCCATCCTATATCTGCTATCAAGCCAACCTCACCTAGCAAAAGGCGGTACCAGCACACCAACAGGAGAAGGTCTCTCTGCACCGATCTCCTAATGATCCTCGACATCTGGCATGAACTGAACTTCATCAGGATCCACACCTAGATCATGTGGTGGTTCCGCCATGTCCTTGCCATCAAAAGACCTAATGTATTCAAGATATATACAAGTACACAACAATAATTAGAAATTTTCATTACACAATTTAATAAAAACAAGTTAAATAACATGTTAGAATAAATTTAAATAAAATAGTAATATTACCTCTATCTGATCCAAGTGGATATTGTTGGCCACCCACCTATTCCACTTGGGGCCCCACCATTGTCTCTTTCATTTTTTTCACAACTTACTATTTTTAGCATTTTTTCTGGTCCTAAACTTCTGGAGCCATTTTGAAGCCCCAAATGGACATAGTATGCTAAATTTACGTCCCCGGGAAGTTGAAACACCAATTTACCCAAACGGGGCCCATAGTTTTGGCGCTTCATCTCCTAGGGTTAGGTTTTTTTATGTTTAGAGTTCTCCATTGTTTCTCCATAATAAATAGGCCCTCGAGCCTCATTGTAACACAGTTCAAAGCTCTGTATTCGTCACATCTCTTCTCAGAGATTCTCTACCAGCACCCTAGCTATTTTATTTCCATCATGTTTGTAAGCATATTTCTGTGATTTTATATTAATGAAATGAAGCCTTATTTCCACTGTGTTTCTATGTTTATGGTTATTTTTGTATTCTGTTGCGTTCCTGCATAAATCTATATCATTGGTATCAAAGCGGTCTGCTTTTTCTCAATCCTTCTTTGCATGTCCCCAATGAGGCTAGGGTATAAGGAGTTAGGGCTCGATCTGGTGGAACCTTTGCAAGATCACCCTCGCAAACCTTGAAGGACGCCCATGGGGGACAAAAAGAAATATGAGGGAGCAGGGGATCCTATAAAAATATTGCTCGAGGAGGCCCTCAAAAAACAATGGAACGCGATGATGGATAAATTTTCCAAGATCCTTCAACGACTGCCCACCGGCAATGCATCTGCATCCAACAGCCACTCTGGAGGCACGATTACCTTTAAGGTACAAGTAAACTTTAACATTCCCATATTTGAGGGTCAAATAGATACAGATGTCGTAGATAGATGGTTGAATCTATTAGAAGGATATTTCTCGATTCATGACTTTTCCAACCGAGAGAAAATTATTTTTTCACTCCTCAAAGCTACCCCCATGTCAAGGATTGGTGGGAAACCTACTGTGAGAAAAAGGATGAGACATACCCTCTCTATTCTCAGCCATACCCACTTGGAATTATTTTCGAGATGCTATGAAGGAACAATACTATCCCGTGGGGAGCTATGAGGACAAGTACATACAATGGACCACACTACGACAATAAAGAGATCAAGATGTGTGAGAGCTAATGAATCTGTTCCATACCTTGTGCACAAATTTGGGTATCAAATATTTAGAGAAACATTTGGTGCTAAAGTATCACGGTTGTCTTCATAGATACATTCAAGAGGAAATGGAGTTCCTCGACATCTCCTTGCTTGGTACAACATACCGGTATGCTGCCAAGATTGAGCAGACAGAAGAAGGGAGAGTTTGGATCTGCAAATCAAAAGCAAGGGAAAGGTGCCCCAAAACTGTAGAACAAAGGACAAAGCCAAGGCATGGTGGCCCAAGACAACCTGCCAAAGACACAAGAAAAGAACAACACTGCGAAGCCAAAGAAGGACACGGGAAAGTGGTGTGAGTTCCATAAGAACCCAACTCACAACATAAGTGAGTGTCGGGCCAAGTAGTCGTTGGTGGCCGAGATGAAGTCTTTTGAATCAGATGCATGCTCTGACTGTAAATCAGAACCTGAAAAGGTGATGAAAAAGGGAAGCATATTATTGATGCAGAGCCGAATGCCACTATTGCCACTACGAAGATCCATAATGAGGAACCAGAAGATCTAGAGGAGGCAGAGCGTCTCTTCCACTCCCAGATGTGGGTAAAGGGTTCCCTGCTATGGTTCATTGTCGACAATGGGAGCCAAAAGAACCTCATTTCAGCAGATGTCATGAAGCGGTTGGGCTTGCCAACCACAATGCACCCACAACCATACACCATTGGGTGGCTTCACCAAGGACGGGATCTTCGCGTCAGCCAGCAGTGTTGCCTTCCCTATAGCATCAAGCCCTTAATAGATGAGGTATTGTGTGACATTGCTCCTACTGATGTATTATTAGGCCAACCATACCTGTGGAAGCGACATGCTGTGTATGATTCCCAGCCTCACATTGTTATTGTTACTTTGGGAAATAAATTGTACAAGGTACCAAAGGTACCAACGCCTCCCACTATCTCTTTAGTTACTACAAAACAATGCAGTAAGCTCATTTCCCAAACCAGGAAATTTTGTTTCCTGATGATCCGCCCCTAGAGCAAGAAGGCGGATGTGGCCACAACCTCCAAACATGGCTCCTCTACATGACAAAAAAAAATGGACAAGGTTGTGGAGGAGTACGAGGACATCTTCGCCTCACCCACAGGGGTGCCTCTACACTGTCAGGTCAAGCACCCCATTGAACTGACCCCAAGTGCACCGCTGCCCAATGGACTAATCTATAGGTGCTCTGTTATGGAGAATGATGAAATCAATAGGCATATTCAGGATCTTCTGCAGAAAGGTCACATCCGGCCAAGTTCATCACCCTGTGGGAGCCCAATCATGTTGGTACAGAAGAAGGATGGGACTTGGAGACTCTATATTGATTATCGGGCGCTGAAAAAGATCACTGTCTGGAATAGGTTCCCGATCCCATGGATTTATGACCTTCTGGACCAACTAAAGGGGGAAAAATATTTCAACAAGATATACTTGAAGTCTAGGTATCACCAGGTACCAATCGAACCCTCTGATGTGTGGAATATTGCCTTCAAAGCCAAGGAGGGCCTTTTCAAATGGCTAGTCATGCCTTTCAGATTGAAAAATTCTCCTGAAAACTTCATGAGGTTGATGGATGACATCTTGCATCCATTTACCAACTCATTTGTAGTGGTATACTTAGATGACACTCTGAGCTTCAGCTAGACTTGGGAAGAGCAGCTCCACCACATTCTAGAAGTCCTCTTGACACTGCAACAACACAAGTTGTGTGCCAATTTGGAGAAGTGCACTTTTGGCATGACCTAGGTTCAATATTTGAGATACATTATTAATTAAAGGGGGGTGCATGTGGATCCAGCCAAGATCCAAGTCATTCGAGATTGGCCAGCCTCAACCACCCTAACAGAGCTTTGCAGCTTTCTGGGTCTTACTAATTTCTACCACAGGTTCATGTTGGGATTCTCTCATATCACTTGGCCCTTGAGTCAAGTCACCAAGGGAGGAGCGAAAGAAAAATTCTGTTGGTCGGAATCTCAACAGAAGGCGTTCGTATAATTGAAACATCGCCTCTGTTCTGCCCCAGTGCTCACATTACCAAACTTGCAACAACCATTTGAGATTGAGAAATATGCCTCTGAATATGCTATTGGGGCAGTTCTTACTCAACAGGGGCATCCAGTGGCATATCATAGTGAGACATTGTCCGACACAGTTCAAAATTATCCCACTTATGATAAAAAAATTTATTCCATTGTGTAGGCATGTCGACAATGGAAGCATTACATTTTTGGCAAGGAGACAATCATCCACACAGATGACCAACCCCTATAGTTCATACAGACACAAGGGAAGTTGCAGAACGATCGACATCAAAGGTGGTCCACATATCTGCAACAATTTCATTTGAACATCAAGTACAAGAAGGGTAGCACCAATAATGTTGTAGACTTCCTTAGCCGACCACTAATCATGGCCATAACCATCGTTCTCAAATCTTGTGGGCATGAGACTTATGATTGGCCGCTTCTCTACAAGAGCGATTTAGAATTCAACTCCACATACAAGGCACTCTTGGGGGGTATGAAAGTTCCAAATTTTCACCTCCAAGATGCACTATTATGTCACCTGGGACACCTTTGTGTTCCTTCAAGAGAGCGTGCCAAGATGATATGGGAAGCGCACTACAGTTGAGTTGTTGGGCATTTTGGGGTTGAGAAAATAGTGGCAGTACTACAGCAGTATTTCTATTGGCCAAACCTTAGACAGGATGTCGGGAAGTACATCAGATCCTGCACTGCTTGCGCCATTGCTAAACCGCCCATCAAGAAGAAACGGCTCTATACTCCACTACCTACCCCTAGTCGACCTTGGGAATCCATCTCCATGGATTACATGTCAAACCTTCCTTCTACTAAGAATGGAAACGACTGTGTTTTCATGGTCATTGACAGATTCTCAAAGATGGCCATTATGGTGGCCTGCAAGAAGAATATCACAACAGAAATCACTGCTAAACTCTTCTTTGAATGAGTGTGTGTGCACTTTGGGATCCCAAAGTATATCATATTAGATCGTGACAGTAGGTTCCTCAGCACATTTTGGTCTAGCCTCTAGTCAATGTTGGACACCAAGCTCACCAAGTCCACAACTTTCCATCCCCAAACTGATGGCCAAACAGAGGTCGTCAACAGGATGATTTTACACATTATGTGCATGTACAATTAAAAGCATCCACTCACATGGGATGAGAGCCTTCCCTATGTACAACACCGTTATAATCAGGCTCTCCACAGCTCAACTGGCCACAGCCCCTTTCTGGTGGGCTTGGGATTCCATCCGCTATATCCCATTGATGTATACATGCCATTTATAGCTACTCAGGCTAATTTGGCTCATGTTCAGCCTGAAGCTGACAAAGCAAACAACTTCATCCAGCGCATTCAGCACATTTTCCAAGAGGTTCATGACATATTGGACAGAGCCAATGCTAAGTACAAGCAATGACATGATCAACATTGGGTGCCACACAACTTTTAGGTGGGCACAAAAGTGTGGCTACATTTGCAAAAAGGAGCACCTCACTGGACCCCATTGCAAGATTCGCCCGCTCTGATCACCAAGGCTATAGGGAACAATTCATTCGAGCTCAGTATTCCACCATTCCTTGATCTAAACCCGATATTCAATGTCGACCGCCTTTGTCCCTACTTCCCACCTCTATTGAACACCTCTGACATTGTAAAAGAACTCACATGAAAAGAGTTAAACCCAAACTGCATGGAACAGGCCACCATAGATTGTATCATGGACATACAAATCAAGAACACTCACCCAGAAGATCCAACTATATCAGGTTATCAAATCTGGCCATCTCCTGCACCAAGGCAAGTGGTTCACTAGGGACCAAGTTCAATAGAAGTTTCCTCATCTCATTGAGGAACTCAACGCAATGAGGACCATTGCTTCTTAAGGGGGGAGGGATGATCCATGTGGATATTAGTGGCCAAGTGCCTATTCCACTTGGGGCCCCACCATTGTCTCTTTCAGTTTTTTCACAACTTACTATTTTTAGAATTTTTTTGGGTCTTGAACTTCCGAAGCCATTTTGAAGCCCCAAACGGAGATAGTATGCCAAAGTTACATCCCTAGGAAGTTGAAACACCAATTTACCCAAACGGGGCCCATATTTTTGGCACTTCATCTCCTAGGGTTAGGGTTTTGGACGTTTAGATTTCTCCATTTTTTCTCCATAATAAATAGGCCCCCGAGCCTCATTGTAACATAGTTTAGAGCTTTGTAGCCACCACAACTCTTCTCAGAGATTCACTACCAGCACCCTAGTTATTTTATTTCCATCATGTTTATAAGTATATTTCTGTGATTTGATATTAATGAAATGAAGCCTTATTTCCATTGTATTTCTGTGTTTATGGTTATTTCTTTATTCTGTTGCATTCCTGCATAAATCCATATCACTATCATCCAGCGACTCATTATATGTGAAGAGGATGTTGGCACACCCTCACCAATCGAAACCAGCATAAAGACATGGGCCCATAATGAAGGGATGCAGCTCGTCAACACTGGCTAGCAACTCCAGTGCATCATGTGATATCCTCTTTGGAAACATAGTCTCGCCCCTCTTAGGCATCATCTACCCCCACATGTGCATCCATGCCTCAAACATCAGCCTACGAGGCTGGTGATCAAAAGTAGGCCTCATCTCTAGAAACCTCTCAAAAAATAAACAAAAAATCTCTGAAGCAAAAGGGAAGTTGACCCTCCCTTGTGCGTGAGCACGACATCTATCTAAGGCTATACAAAACTACCGCAAAAAAATGGCAGACCACCTAACAATTCGTGGCTCCTATACTAAAGAATCAACATAATTATAGAAGAAAGAAACTAATGTATTACCCATCACTGCTGCTGTGTGAAATGGTCGAAATCGAAAGGGAGAGGCACCTCAGCTCCTCACTACCAAATGCACTAATATGTAATTGAACTCCGGAGACCTGAAAATATGAAGGAGACACTATATCTATGCTAATGTATCTCTGGGAGTACACCAACTGACTCCCTACTACATATCCAACTGGAACCTCTAGGAACAAGGGAAAATCCACCCCTCTCCTCAATAGCCCTGTAATGAAATATATGTCCTCCTCATTGGGCGTGTACCACTGGTTAGGGCCAGCCTGGAAAGCTTGCTGGTGGGCATTCCACTTGCAGATAAGATGTCCCAAAAACACACCATGGCCATTTAGGGAAGTAGCCTCCTCATAGAACTTGAGGAGGCCTACCTGCCTTAGGAGCCCCTGGGTAGCTGCTATAATAGGGTGAGGGTATGCATCTCTCTCCCTCTCTCGTTCCTCCCATAGGAAATCCATGTCATACTGCTCTGCCTGTTGTTGTTGTTGTTCCCCCTCTTCTCTCCTTTCATGTCTCTAAATGATTGGCATATTAAATACATTTTTTTTAATTAAATGAGACATGTATTTAGGAATATACATATATAAGTTTTTTTGGAAAAAAAGACACAAAACAGTCAGTGCACCACAAAAAATAGTCATGCACTAGTTCCGGTGTATCTAATTTTGTCGCACACCGATGGTGGTGCACCATATGATATTCAATGCACTGGCGGCGGTGCACTTGAAAATTTTTAGCGCACCATTGACTATGTATGGTGTTAGCAGTGTAGTGCGCTGACCAAACTATACGCTAACTAAACTCCACGCCCCAGAGTGTATATTTCGGTCAACATACCGACCTCCTGGCATTATTGCATAGTCAACGGTGCGATATTTTACTAGGTCGCACTGTTGACCCTGTCGAAATCTAGAATGCAGTGCGCTGACAAAATAACCCGCCCCAGGGGGGGGATATTTAAGTCAATGCACTGCATTGCGTTATTCCACATCATCAATGGTCTAGCCAGGTAAATGACCGCACCACCCTTCCTAAAAGTTTTAAAATAACACTATGCGCCTTTTGGTACTACGCTAGAACTGGTGTGGATACTGTTAGCACTAGTTGCGGTGCGACTTGTACATTTACAGGCAGCACCGCGAATTGGTGCAAGCCAAATGGCTCGAGCGCACAGCGTGACAACTATTTTTTTTCCTTTAAATGGTTAATTTTAAGGTTATTTTAAATTCTAGTCCACTAAAAGGCTTAATTATGGAAAAACAAGAAAAATACCTGTACATTTGGCTGTCGAGGAGGCATATTGGCTGTAGATTTTGCAAAAGAAATTTTTCCCACCATTTTTCAAAATTCAAGCTAGAGATTGGTGGGAAATGCACAACAATAGTGCGTGCAATGGGTGCAATGGGAGCACCTATGTTAAGGCGGATCAGACAAGGATAAATCTCACCACTGCTTGAGAGATCTGGAAAGTGAAAAATGCAGTTTTCTAACCGTAATTTTTTTTTTATTTAACCCTGTTCTACTGTGCGGGTTTTATAGGTGCACCGGTGCGGTCATTGAAAACCACACTAGGCAGTTTTTGTTTTGGTGTAGTTTTATGAGGCACCAGGCGAGTGTGTACGGAGCACACGGTGCCCAGTGTGCCAATGTTTTTTGCGCACTGGTGGTTTCTCTTATTGAACGCATCAGTGTGGTTTAGGATGATAAGCGCACCAGACGACAAACATCCACAAAAACCTCCGCCCGCCAACTTCCTCTAGTAGCCTCTACTAGAAATAGATTTCTAGGGTATTTTTATAAGGGGTTCCTCAAAAACATCTGCTAGAGGGTTTTTTTCCTTGTAGTGATAAGAAAAAGGAAAATAAAATTAATCAAAGTATGACAATGATAAGAGGATCAAAGTCTGAACATGATAAAATGATCAAAGGTAAATAATGAATGGAAAACTCTCCTATTTATAACAAAATATTGAGTTATCCTTGATAATGGTGCATAGTAAAATATTATTAACCAATATCTAGATCTAACTACTTAGAATATTCTATTATATTTTGTTGGAGAGAAAATGTATTTAAATTGGTTAAATCCCTTTATTTAAAAACAATAAACAAATAAAAGATTTATTTATTATTTCAAGGATAGGGTTAAGGAATAATTTAACGAATAATGATTTATTTTATTATTCCTAAATGTTTTAGTCAAATTTAACAAGGAATATTAATTAAACAATGATTTAATTAATTATTCATAGATAATAATAAGATAAATAATTATTTATCTAATTACTTCTCATTAATTGGGTTAAATATGACCAAGAATATTATTAAACAATGGTTTCAATAATTATTCCTAGGGGAAAATCAAATAAATAAGGATTATTTAATTATTCCTCACGAGGTTGTTAAGGAATAATTTAACAAATAATGATTTATTTTATTATTCATAAATGTTTTAGTCAAATTTAACAAGGAATATTAATTAAATAATTATTTAATTAATTATTCATAGATAATAAAAAGATAAATAATTATTTATCTAATTATTTCTCATTAATTGGGTTAAATATGACCAAGAATATTATTAAACAATGGTTTCAATAATTATTCCTAGGGGAAAATCAAATAAATAAGGATTATTTAATTATTCTTCATGAGGTTGTTAAGGAATAATTTAACAAATAATGATTTATTTTATTATTCCTAAATGTTTTAGTCAAATTTAACAAGGAATATTAATTAAATAATTATTTATGTAATTATTTCGCATTAATTGGGTTAAATATGACTAAGAATATTATTAAACGATGGTTTCAATAATTATTCCTAGGGAAAAATCAAACAAATAAGGATTATTTAACTATTCCTCATGAGGTTTCCTATTTGGACAAGAAATAACTTAATAAAATATGGTCTATTAAATTATTTCTTATAGTGAAAGAAATTTTACTATGGTAAAATTGATCGTACATGGTGTATTTTGATATATCTAAGTGTAAATGGTTAGATGACCAAAAATTGGGGTAACAAATTTCCCCCCAATGTGCGAGCATTAGGATCTAATCGTATGACCGAAGTATGTTGTAAGAACATACTCACTAGGCACCAAAGGAGAGATGTAGAGAGAGAGATACGTAGGCGAAGTGAAGTGACATAGGACAATAACCCTGAGGGGGTCAGACCTACAAGTGAGATAAGTATCCCTTAATGTTTGGGTACATGTTCTCAGTGAGGCGAGGGAGGCATACCTATGCTCGCCGAGATGACAAAGTACAAAGAATAATGGTGTGCCGAGTAAAATGAGACTAAGTTATAAAGTATATGATATGCTAGTGTAAACATGGTCCAAACAAAAATATAATGGATCCCACATACATACTATGTCTGGGAAAATAGGAAAGACTGAATACAATAATATCTGAGTACATGAGATATAATAACAACTAGAGAAGCCCTAATAAATAGGAAAGGTCTCTGAAAATATGAATGGATTATATAAGTGATACATGTATGCTATAGGCGCTACAAGCGGCTGGGCCTGACCCTGTCAAATCTACAGAGCTGCATCTGAGGCTGTAGAATAAAATGAAGTCATCCGGGCATGTAGGGAGCTACCTGAAGGGACACCCCCTCATGAGGTCTAAAACATATCACACACACTCAGGAATCACTGGATAAAGCTGCTAGATCACAAAAATATCGAGTATATGAATCTAGATCATTCTCAAGTGGAGAGGATGAGAAACAGTCAAGTTAGAGGGAAATAAGGAGTCGCTTTTCCTGATCTAAAGCACTAAACAATAATGGAAGTTAGAACCAAGATACATTGCCCTCTAAACCTATCTTCTGGAATGAATGTGCTGATGTCGATAGAAGGAGCTCCACCATAGGGGTTAGGTCCCTAAATTACTAATATAGCCACTTATTGTTGTTATTGTAACCCTTTTATTGTTATTATTGTACCCTTGTAACCCCCATATTGTTATTATTGTGCCCTTAAATTATTATTGTTAGGTCAGCTAGGATTACATTGTGGCCCCATGGACTCCTATATATAGAAAGGAGGTTTTGTAATTTGTATCATCCAAAAATTGTTCATTCATGTAATGTATTGGAGGTTTTCCCCTTGAAGTGGCTTATTTATAAGGCATTGATATCTCTTTTCTTCTATTTTTGGAGCTGGTTTCACAACATTTGGTATCATAGCTTTGGATTCTAGGGTTTTCGCTGCTCCAAACCAGTCATCGTGGAATTTACGCTATAATTTTTTTCTACGAAGGTTCAGAAGCTAAAATTTTTAGAGTGCAAAGCCAAAATCTTGAGGGACATCATCGCAAAATTTCAGAGCTTGGTTCACAATATTTTCTGAGATATGATTTGTGGAAGTTAGGGATTTTTGCAGGCTCCTGAATTTAACCTAAACAGGTCAACATAGAATTTTCGCTATAACTGTTTTTATACGAAGTGTCAAAAGTGAAAAATTTTAGAGAGAGAAGCCAAAATCCTGAGGAACATCTTTGCAAAATTTTAGTTCTTGGTTTGCAATATTTTAGGAGATATGATCTGTGGAAGTTAGGTCCTTTTCACGCTCCCGAATTTCATCTCAAAGAGGTTATCGTGGGAATATCTTCATAACTCTCTCCCTGAGCATAAGATTGGAATTCTATAAAAAGTGACCGCAATTACACAGACTGAGGTTTATTTTATATCAACTTCAGAGCCAAAAAAGGAAATAGTGACACGTGTCAAGTCTTACAAGCTCACTCTACTAAACTAGTCCATAATTGGGCCATTGTGGGATATTGGACATAACTTTGTCTTGAAGAATCCAAATCAGGTAAGACCTGTGACATTTGAAACAAGCTTCAGAGAGATACTATATGGCCAAATATCAGATATTTAGGATCTACAATTACAAATATAATTCAATTTCAATATAGAGCTCCTCAAAATAAATTAAAAGGTGTGTACTTTTTTTTTCCCGAATTGCATAAGTCTTGTTTGAAGAATCAGGTTGAATTGATTCCAAGGGAATATTGTAGAATATCATTGTTAGATTCTAAAATGGCCCCTAAAAAGAATTCAACACCCATTAAGCCTTTAGAAGGCTCTACTATGATTCATGAAGATGAAGAATGGAAACATTACATATCAAATTTACAAGAGCAAGTGCAAAAAAAATTTCTCTCGCAAAGAGCAACAAAAAATGACATGGAAATTTTGAAGAAAGGTGTGGAAACTAAGATGGATGGTTTGAAGAAAGGCGTGGAATATAAGATGGATGGTTTGAAGAATGGCATGGAATCTAAGATATATGGCATGGAAGATGGCATGGAATCTAAGATGGATGACATGGAAGCTAAGATCGATGAAAAAATGGAAAACATGAAGAATGATCTAAAAGCAGACATGGACAGTTTGACAAAGTTGATACCAAAAATGTCTCCTAATGGTGAAAAGATAGTAGAGGAAACTCATGATGAGAGAAAAATAAATGTTAATCGTGATTTCATAAACCCTAATGTTGGCGGGAAGAACCACCATATTCCAAAAATGGATATGAGGAAGTTTGATGGAAATGATCCTGTAACATGGATACTATAGATGGAGCAATATTTTGATCTCAATAATGTGCAAAACACACAAAAGGTACGCATTGCAACTCTACATCTAGAACAAAATACATTTGTATGGTATCGATGGCTTTTCTCCCATAAAAAAATTGTCACTTGGTCAATTTTTACGGAGGAAATGATAGGAAATTATGAGGATACAAAGAGAAACACTTTCTTTAGCCAATTGATAAATCTCAAACAAAAGGGTTTAGTGGGGGAGCACATTGAGGACTTAAAAAAATTGAATATAAGGGTAGCTGATATTCCAGAGGAACACAAGATTGATCTCTTCATAGGTATTTTAAAGGATAACATCCAACATGAAGTTCACATTTTGGAACCTGATTCATTGGAGAAGGCATTCAGGTTGGAAAGAAAAATTGAATGTAAATTATGGCGACAAGGAAGCCTACCACTCACTTCTATAAAGAGGGAAGTGTTGCTACTCGTATATTTCAACAACCTACAAGGTTTAAACCACAACAATTGGAAGAAAAAAGAGAAAAAGGGCTTTGCTACAGTTGTGATAGAAAATACACTAAAGGTCATAAGTGTGCTGAGAAGAAATTATTTTACATAGATTGTGAAGAGGAAGAAGAAAATGAACAAGAAGAGGATATACACCAGGACCCAACCCTAGAAGAGGAAGAAAGGAGTCCGACCATATAATGTAATGCATTGGTAGGAATTACCACTCCTCAAACTCTCAAGATAGAAGGACATATCAAGAAGAAAAAGGTAATAGTGTTGATTGATTCAGGTAGTACCGATAATTTTATTCATTGTAAGGTTGCCAAGGAATTGAATTGTTTCCTATACCCAGCACCAAAATGTCAAATGAGGGTTGCAAATGGAGGAACTATAAATTTCTCTGGAAAATGCCATAATATCAAGCTAACCATGGGGGAATATTTATTAAATATTCCAATGCTTTCTATTCCTATGGGAGTGCTGATGGTGTACTAGGAGTACAATGGTTACAATCTTTGGGGAAGGTAGCTTTTAATTATCAAGAAATTTTCTTGAATTGTTTTTTCAGAAGGAAAGGAAGTCAAATTACGGGGTATTGTAGGGAAGCTTGGAAAGATAATAAGCTCTAATGTCATTAAAAAGCTTCTAAAGAAAGAACAACAAGGCATAATTGCACAATTATGCTCACTAGAAGTTCCAACATCAAAATCATCTATTTCTGTAGATCTCCAAAAAGTCTTGGACAATCATTCCAAGGTTTCTGAAACTTCCAAAGGACTCCCACCTATTCGTGATCATTATCATGCTATTCATTTGATTCCAGGAAGTGTTCCTCCATACATCAGGCCTTATAGACATCCTTATGTCCAAAAGAGCGAAATTGAATGTACGATTGTAGAAATGTTAGAGGCAGGTATAATTCAACCTAGTCAAAGTTCTTTCTCTGCTCCTATATTATTGGTACACAAGAAGGGAGGATCATCGAGCATGTGTCTCGATTATAGGGAGCTCAATAAGCTCACCATTAAAGATAAATTTCCCATTCCTGTGATTGATGAATTATCGGATGAATTACATGGAGAAATTTATTTTACCAAGTTGGATCTTCATTCAGGATATCATCAAATTAGAATGAAGACTGAATATATTCCGAAAACAGCATTTCGAACTCATGAGGGTCATTGTGAATTTTTGGTCAGGCCTTTTGGCCTTACCAATGCACCTTCTACATTTCAAGGGTTGATGAATTCCATTTTGAAACCCTTCCTTAGAAAATTTGTGCTAGTATTTTTTGATGATATACTAATCTATAGCAGGTCTCGAAAGGATCATGTTCAACATGTTGACAGGGTGCTCAAACTATTGCAGGAGAAATAATTATATGCAAAAATATCCAAATGTTTCTTTGGAGTACAAGAGGTGGAATATCTGGGTCATATTGTATCTCACGAGGGTGTTAAGGTAGACCCTAACAAAATTAAATCCATTAAGGAATGGAAAGTGCCCACAACCATAAAACAGTTGCGAGGATTTCTCAGGTTAACAGGGTATTATCGCAATTTTGTTAAGAAATATGGGAGAATAGCAGCACCTCTAAAAATATTATTGAAGAAAGATGCATTTTCATGGACTCCGAAAGCAACCAAGGCCTTTGAACATCTTAAAGAGGCAATGTGCCTAGCACCAGTCTTAGCTACTCCAGACTTCACAAAAACATTTATTATGGAATGTGATGCCTCGAGAAATGGAATTGGTGTTGTTTTAATGCAAGAAGGAAGACCCATTGCTTTTGAAAGTCATACAATCAAAGGAAAGTATTTACAGAAACCTATTTATGATATGGAAATGTTAGCAATACTGCATGCACTAAAGAAATGGAGAATTTACCTAGTGAGAAGGCACTTCAAGGTAAAAACTGATCATGATAGTCTTAAACACTTTCTCGAACAAAGACTACCTTCAGAAGAGAAGTAAAAATGGCTCACAAAGATGTTGGGTTATGACCTTGAAATAGTCTACAGAAAAGGGAAGCTAAATGTTGTTGCAAATGCACTCTCAAGAAAGAATGAAGAGGTGGAAGCATTGCTTTGTGCCATTTCTATTATCCAACCAGATTGGATAACCAAAGCAAGAGATGAATGGAAGAAGGAAAAAGATGTATGGACACTCATTCAAAAATTGCAGCAAGATCCTAGTAAATCTGATACATTTAGTTGGAAAAATGATTCCTTATGGTACAAAGATCGCTTATATCTTTGTAAGAATTCCCAACTAAAACAAAATATTCTTCTGGAATTGCACACTTCTCCTTTAGGAGGACACTCAAGATTTTTAAAAACTTACCACACGGTGAAGAAAGAATTTTTTTGGGATGGCCTTAAATCTGATATTCAAAAGTTTGTGGCAGAATGTTTGGTTTTCCAGCAGAATAAAGTTGAGACAATTAAGACCCCGGGTCTTCTACAACCTTTATCCATTCCAAGTCAACGTTGGGAGGAGATTTCAATGGACTTTATCACAGGTTTACCTAAGTCCGAAGGAAAGAGTGTCATCATGGTGGCAGTTGATAGACTTACCAAGTATGCACACTTTTGTGCATTATCTCATCCATTTAAAGCAAGTACAGTTGCTACTACATTTATGGACAGAATTCAAAAGCTACATGGAAGCCCAAGGGTTATTGTGAGCGACAGAGATCCCATTTTTACTGGAAATTTTTGGACGAGGTTATTTTCTTGTTTGGGTACTCAATTAGCTCATAGCTCATCTTATCATCCTCAATCTGATGGTCAAACTGAGATAGTAAATAAATGTTTGAAAGGATATCTTCGTTGTTTTGTATCTGATAAACAAACACAATGGGTCAAGTGGTTACCTCTCGCTGAATGGTGGTATAACACTTCCTTCCATAATGCAGAAAAAATGACCCCATTTATGGCACTTTATGGATATCATCCACCATCCATCACATCATATTTAAGAGAAAATTCGAAGGTTCAAGCAGTGGAAGATCACATCGAGCATCAACAAGAAGTTCTCCATCTCTTAAAGGAAAACCTCAATTTGGCACAAAATCGAATGAAACAACAAGCAGATCAACATGACAACAAGAGAAGTTTTGATGTAGGAGACTGGGTATTTTTACAGATACAACCATACAAAAAAATGTCCCTCAAGCAATCTAAGAAGGATAATAAATTATCACCAAAGTACTATGGTCCTTACAAGGTGTTGCAAAATATTGGTACTATGGCATACAAATTGGAGCTTCCTGCTTCTTCACGACTGCATCCAATTTTCCATGTTTCGTGCTTAAATAAGCTTATAGGTGAAAATCTTCCAGTTCAAAAAATATTGCTAGAACTTGATGAGGAAGGAAAAATCATATTGGAACCTAAAGCAGTCACCGAAACAAGAACTCGACAGATATGGAATCGATCAAGTTCAAAGTATCTCATCAAGTGGAAGAACTTACCCACTGAAGATTCTACATGGGAGGATGAGAATTTTATACAGAAGAACCCATAGCTACTCAAGCATTGAGAACAACACTTTTTTGAAGGAGAGGGGCATGTTAGGTCTCTATATTACTAGTATAGCCCCTTATTGTTGTTAGTGTAACCCCCTTATTGTTATTATTGTACCCTTGTAACCCCCATATTGTTATTATTGTGCCCTTAAATTATTATTGTTAGGTCAGCTAGGATTACAGTGTGGCCCCATGGACTCCTATATATAGAAAGAAGGTTTTGTAATTTGTATCATCCAAGAATTGTTCATTCATGTAATGTATTGGAGGTTTCCCCCTCGAAGTGGCTTATTTCTAAGGCGTTGTTATCTATTTTCTTCTATTTTTGGAGTTGGTTTCACAACAATAGGTGAGGAAATGAGGTCCTCAAATAAGGCATGAGAGATCATAGTAGAGCGACAGATGGATTGACACTAGGGATGATGATGGAATGGGGGATATGGAGTAGAAAACAAATGACTTCCTTTGTTAGAGCATAAAAATCATGGGTGACCTGGTAGCGACTGACTCGATTCCTGTGGGGATGGGGGATAGTGGGAGTAGATGTTAAAATGGGCTACACGAGAGAGGGAAAAAGTGTGAATGGATGGAATACTACAACAGGAGGCAAAGAGACTGGGGACATAATCCATGAATGCGATGATGACTCAACTCAGATGCTCTGAGCAAGGGCGACTTGATGATGCTACCACATATAATAGGCTCGGTGGAGGCCATTAAAACATGAGCAAAATATGGTTACTCATGAAGAAAATTGACACACGCGTCGAAAAGTATGAAGGCTGAGTGGTGCCCCAATTACAAGTGGCACAAGGGTAGAAATCTAATTTTGAGTGGTAGTGAAGTGACCTTTATTGGGAAAAAATGCTTCCAAATGAAGTATCAAATCACCAAATATGAACGAATACCAATTTTAGAACTCAATAAGAGATTTTTAATGGTGATGATGATTCGTCAAATGGAGCTAGGGTTTTGTCCCAATTAGCAAAAGAAAAAATAGGGTTTCTCTTTTAATAGGGTGATTTCCCTCCAATTTGATTAATTTTCAAGTGTAGCTGTGGTGAATGGGGAGAGGAGGAAAATGTCCTAAATCTTGTGATGTTTATAACAGACAAGCCGACTGTTGAAATCAAGATCCGTCAGTTGCAAGTAGGTGGCCTAACCATACTCTTCAATTTTAGTGGTTTAGAATTTGAGATTGGGTGTCAAGAGCCAAGGAAAAACACTCTGCCCCTCTTTATGGCTAGCTCACACCTTCTAGGGCCTTTACTACGAACTGGGTAGAAGGTTTCAAAGGAAAAACTGTGACCTCGTAGGTACAGGGTTGAAAAAAGTGAGAGATGCCAAAAGTTGGGTTTCATCTTATTTTTTGTTGGGAATTGGAGCTTGATTTTTTTTATACAGTTTTTCCTTCCTCTGACTAAAAAATTGCTATTTTTTGGTAGTTATGGTAGATTTAAATATCAACCAGAGATAGAGAGACTTTGAGGCACTTCGTTCTGAGATCCAGGGGTATTAGGTTGTTCGAGGCACACTAGCGAGATATGGGGCTCTCAAGTTGGTTGAGAACCCATTGATGAGGGTAGGAGAGCCCTTGTTAGCTAGCATAGTAAGCTATTGGGACCCAAACCTGGAGGTATTTATAGTGCATAGGCACCAGATTGAGCCGAATGTTCATGAAATCTATTTTGTGATTGGTCCCTCTCCATTGGGGATGGTGAGAAACACCCAGCTAGTATTACCATGGGGGCATAATATTTCTAAGTTTGTAGAATGCCATTGTTGACCAGTTGCTCATGTCAAGGGCATGACTATCCCGATCAGAGATCTAGGAAGACTAGAGAATCAGGCTGTCATCGCAGTAGTGCTATGGATCTTGGGCAACTAGGCCTTCCATCACATCACCGGAGGGCAGATGATGCTTGTTGAGAGTGTAATGAGTGGGACCTACATTGGGTGGGCCCAAATGATGTTGTTTTTGCTATGAAAGTGATAAGTGAACCATGATTGTGCTTTTGGTATAATTTTATGCTCGCTCTTCTTCGAGAAGATCCCTACACATCGACCTCATGTGCAGATCTAGGATGGGGGCCCACGAGAGCCCAGGATGCACCTCTCGAGTCATCTAATGCGGAGAGGAAGCGGTGGGGGGGTTAGATGAGTGTTACAATCTGATTTATTCACACATTGGGAGCAAATGCCAATGTATATAGACGACTATCCATACAATGGGATGAACTATCAGGGGGACCTAAACTTGCCACTTCCGCCCAGTCGAGCATGGGGACTAGATGGTAAGAGACAATTTGTTATATTTCATGATGCATTTAATGCTTTAAAATGATGTACATGGTATTGATTCATTACTTTTGGTATGGAGATACAGAACCGGTGAAATTGGTCGGGTATATGGGACAACCTATGACATCAGGGGCTGAAGAGCCTAACACATCTAGAGGAGATGATAGAGCAGATTTAGAGGCAATATTAGAGGATGTTCGCTACAGATGCAAGCTATTGATGACTAGGGTATCAAAGCGCAGTTGGCATGATCTAGATGACCGCTACATTAAGGCATGTGTCTGGGTACCCTTGGAGTGGCGAGGTGTCATGTGGCACATGGTGATGGCTGGGTAGGGTATGCGGGATCTGTGGGCTGCAAGAGTCCAGCCATTGGCTCATGACCCTGCAGATAGTGATTAAATGTAAGGGCATGAGGTTCCCCCAGTTTTTATTTTTGTAACATGCTGTGGGCATGTCATATGTATTAAAGTAGAGGACTCCAAAACCTTTATGATTTTGTGGATACATTTTATGGATATGCATATTTTTTGTATATGATGAATATATGGATCACCATTTGTTTATGGTTATTTTCTTGTGTTAAATGCATGTGATAAGTGAAAATCTAAAATATTTTTTGCAATTCTATCTACATAGTTATTTTGGGCTTTAGGTACATGACTAAATGTAATGGTTTCAAATTCACACATTAACATTTTCACTCGTAAATATATTCTAAAAAGGACATGGTTATGCATACGATATACGCCATTAAATTGTCTAAAAGGAAACATGGAATCAAAACGAACATGAAGATGAAGGATGCGATGGTCAAGGGCATTGACTAACCTATCTCCGCATCATATTCAACCTGATTATTGGTGGCAGATCCAATAGAAACATTGTTGGAAAGAACTAACAAATGTATGTAGGTGAAAATGGCCCAGGTTGCCGAGGCTAGATTCCGTACGATGTGGATGAAGGATCCATAAGGCATCGCAAGAAAAAAAATGAGAAGATGATGGAAAATGAAAGTAACATAAATGCATGGTAGAAATAAAACATGGATGGGGGATGCTATGGGTAAAATTTCTATGCCCCTTACACTTGTTAAAGATATGGTCAATACATGGTGTAGGGAAGTTGTCTTGGGAAAAAACTTTATTCGAGTCACGAAAGTCCATATAGACGTGAAGGGTGATTGTTTTCTTGAGAATGGGATAGGAACAACAATCCTGCTTGAGATTATCGATTTCAGTTTTGAGAGCCTCTCATCGAGAAGGATGAATGTGTCTCAAATTTTGACAGATAGGGTAGGCAACAGGCCATGTGTCGATATGGTGTTCGACAATGGATGGCTCAAGTATGGGCATCTTAGAATAGGACCTAGCATAAACATTACAAAATTATTTGAATATCTTGGTGTAAACCTCAATTTATACTGAGGTGCTATGTTCCCCCAAGGAAATTTTTTTTTCTTAAAAAGAATTAGGTTCAGGAATGGGATTTCTAAAATTATTGACCTCATCAGAGGTGAATTATTTACACTCCACAACATATTGATCATGGTACTACTGCAGAAGTAAGTATGCACAGTGGTGCATATCATCCCAATGAAATTCAGGGGTGGTCATTTCTTCCATAATGTCTTCATCAGAGTGAAATATGAGGGCAATTGTAGAAGAAGGACCAAATGATGCGATGGGGATACCTGACACATCATCATGAGAGATATGGTTCACATACGCGTTGCTACAGAGGGTAGACGAAGAGCTAGTAGATGAAACATCTACCGATGTTGAGCCCAAGGTGATCGCTGAAGGACGTTCAATCAAAATATAAGGGAATGCATCGAAGGGGTTTTCTGCCAAGGATCTCATGGATGATGACAGATAGAGGATAGTGGCCGAAGGCTCCATCATCTTGACATCAAGTGGAGGTATCAAAATGGGTGGAGAAATGTCCTCTGGTTCAGCCTGAGCCAAACACACAAGTAGAGGAGTAGAGGATCCACTACATTCAATCTCAATTCTGCTAACATCCTCAAGGGTGTCATATTAATCATCGAGACTGAGACATAGGTGAGAATATTGGCCATAAATATTACACAAAGCACAAGGGTGGTTCGTGCACAGAATTTTTAGGTTCTTAGCTGAATTGGGTAAGGTAACATGGACCTCCAAGATATCGGATTCAGGAAATGTTTCGTTGACCATCGGTTTGAGAAGAGGAAGTTTACGACAATTTTGGGTAGCATGCCCAACAACACCACACAAAGCGCACAGAGGTAAATTCTTTAGAGGCTTAGGAGGAGGAGGAGTTTTTTGGGGAGCCTTATCCTTAGGTTCCTTCTTTCTATCTTTGCCCCCCTTGACTAGATGCTTTCGCAACATTAGTAGATTCCTGTTGAGGTACCTGACGCACTGAAGCAAAGGTAGGAGTCGTGGTGACCGGTTGGACAAGGGTCAAATAAATATAAGGTTTAAGCTAACCAGAAGGTGTTTTGACTGGGGGATCAATGTAATAGACTAGGGTCCCTATGGTCAAATTGGGAAAGCTCAACATATCCATAATAAGCACTAGAAATACTCTAAGGGGGGAGCAAGAAACGATATTTGACTAGAGGGGTAATGGCCTAGTAGAATGGCTCCCAACTGGTTAAGGCTAGGGGGAACAATTCCTAGTTGAAAAGGAGTGGAAGAGACACCAGAAGAGGAGGAAGGTCCTTGAAAAGAAGGTCCTAAAGGCTCTATCGAGTGACCACCAGTAGATTTCAGAGGCGTAGGATACTGGGTGGTTGAACCAAAATGCTTGTGGCTAGTCTGAGACTATTGTATCATGAAAATATTTGATGAGCTAGGGTCTCCGATAATGGGGGGGTGGGGGGGGAAAGGAATGCACCAGGTAAGGTGAAATATTTATAGACTCCAGGTGAAACATTGGTAAGAGGTGTGGCTTCTTGTTTATCGACCACCGAAGATATGATAGACTCAGGGGAGGTCTAAGACTTCGGTTCGTAATATGTCAACTGATTGATGGTGACAATATTTCCATTGTGAGGAAATCACATCTTACAGTGAATCACATATGCAACAAAAAACATCACATAGGTATAGATGCGACCCAAAAGGACGTTGTAATCCAAGGGGGCATCAATGACTTTAATATCAATACAAACATTCTTTCTCGCAATAGTGACAGGGAAATTGCGATACATGCGAAGGGGCTGAGAAGAGGGACCATCCCAAGCATTCAAAGTGATGGTGGATGGGGCTAACTCAAGTGACCCAAGTTTATTCCAAATAGACAAGAACAACACAGGTGGATGTGCCCTTGTTAATGATACATTGCAAGACATGTGCATTACGAATCTTGACTGGGATATTGGGAATGACCTCTGCCCATGGCTGAGGGATCTGTAAAGGGGCATTCAGTCTCAAACTAGACTCTGTGGAAAATTTTGTTTGAGACTCGGTTGTAGAGGAAGCAAGTGCCTTGCCATATTGGCGTGATCAAGTGTGAAGGTTGAAATCAACGATATTAACCACTTCATAATTCATCATGGGAGTATGTTATTCAGGGGTACCAGACTGTGAGGGTTGAGGGGTGACCTGAACTTTAGGGGGTTGAGCAACCACATATCATTACTGAGGGAAAGGATTAGTGAAAACAACCAGTTTAATATCTGCAATATTTGGAGGAACCGAAACCATGAATTTTTGTCCTCTAGATGCTGCTTGTGCTTCCCACAATTGCCACATTTTAGGTAAAAGGGGACAATCATGAGTATAATGGCCATGGACACGACAACAAGAACAAAGATTGTTCTTATGAAGAGGCCTGTCCTCCTTGGGATGACTTCCATGTTGCTGGTTGTTAGTATCTAGCAGATTCCCTTGGCGCCCTTGATTATCTTGTGTGGGTTGGTTTTGGTTTCCTTTCTTATTTTTCTTGAAATTTGGAGAATTGATCACACTCTGCTACGCATACACCTGACTTGGAGGGGAGGTGGCTACTGTGGAAGAGGTTTAGAAGGCATGAGAGGATGGGGTGCTAATGCCGGAGGGGCTGGAACACCGGGCTATTGATACAGATAGAAAGGATGTCGAGCAACATTGGGGTAAACAAGTTGAACGACCACAGGCCCTGACATCTGTTGATGCAATGGGGCAAAGTTGATTTGTCCTGGATACATGTTGCCAAGAGGGGGATAAGTGCTCGATGAGCTGGCCCCTCCCTGAGGCAAACCATAACCCATGGGAGGATGTATATAGAGATTTGACAGAAATACAATGATACTGTCGGTGGTGTGAGATGCCACCATTGTGTTGGCACCACCAGGTCTAGGAAGATCCAGTAAGATGATATAAACATAACCAGATTGGGCATATATCAAGTTATATTTCAACGTGATTTGGAGGGCTTCTTATTATTTCTAAGGAAAGTGAGATGCCAAATATTTACCAATAGAGCGAAAAATAATTATTTGAAACCAATCCATATTGATACAGTTATCGAATGTGAGAGCTCGACATAAAGTCCTTCTTCTATGCCATTCTTGAACATGGTCAGAAAGGCAGGTGATGAAAGTTTTATGGAAAGTGGTCAATAACTCAGTATCGGTATCATATCAGATATGTAATTGGAAGTAGGACATAAACGCTTTAGCAAGAGTTGCAAAAGTGGAATGAGTGGTCGACATACCACTTTGCAGCATCTCGAGTGACAGTACAATGGAATAAACGAAGACATATAGAGTGATCAGTGATAGAATTGGATGAACACTGCATGTGAAAGGAGCTTACATGATTAGTAGATTCATCTCCAACATTTCCTTCGAACTTAGGGATGTCAGAAGGAAGCTTAGTTGGCATAACAGGCCAACCTGGATCATGGAGTATAGGGTCGTTAATTAATTGGCTAAAATCAGGGAGGTTTAAAACTGCCATACATTAAGGGAATTTTGAGGTTTAAAATGGGCCTCCTAAGAAATATGTACAATCAAAACAAACTTTATGAGAACCAATAGGATTCAAGATGATAATGTCAACCATGGGGGATGATTCACCATTTTTGGAGTAAAAAAGTAAAAATATTAAAAGATAATAAAATAATAAAACTACTTTTTCAACTTGTATTTTCAACTTATCTCCCTAAGGGTTTACTCAAATTTCAAGCGGGAGTATTCGTTGGATGAAAAATTTAATTCCTCATCCCAGGAGTACCCATGTTTCATACTTTTTATGGACCCTGCTACACAAAAAATGAGAAATACATGAAAAAACGTGATTGCAATCATGTTTTTCATGTTTTTCTCATTTTTGATGTAGAAAAGTCCATAAAAAGTATGTAACATGGGTGCTCCTTGGATGGGGAATTAAATTTTGCATCCAATGAGTATTCCTGCTCAAAATTTGAGTAAAAACATAGGGATATAATTTCAGCATACGAGTTGAAAAAGTAGTTTTTTCTTTTTTTCCCTCTTAAATTTGATGATGTAATCAAATCTTATTTTATTATTTCCACTATTATTTTATAATTTCCTTAGGAGGCCCATTTTAGACCTCAAAATTTCCCTAATGAAAGGTAGCAAAGGGGTAGCCATAATAGTTCCGGTAGTGGTTCCACTACTAGCAGCTCCAGAGTTAGCACTGGGGCTGCCACCAGCTTGACGACCAGTACCTACATTGGCACCTGACATGGTGGTAGAATGAGGTAGAGGAGAATCATGTTCATAATCAGAGGGAGGAGCCAATGAACCATAATTAGAGTCGGTATGGAGACTCGACGGACGAATAACTCGACATCTACGAGGTGGAGTAAGTCTTCCTAATAGAAACTGAGGATGAAGGTCTAGGAGTCTCTGAGATAAATTCCTTGGGGGTGCAATAATCGCAAGACACAAATAACCCAATAATGAAGATAGATAAACAAAGGTGTAGAGGGATGGATAAATTAATTACAATGTTTATGTCTTGGTTTGGTGGTGTAAACTAAGCACTCTTCGCTTTAGGTGTGCATGTGTGCAATCTGCATGTTAATTTTAATCAAGCCCAATTGATTGTGTATAAATAAGGAGAAAAAAACGATGTATAATTGCAAATAAAACTGAAATGACAGTAAAATGGAACGGCTAAAGATGCGTAAATTCAACCCAAAAATAAGGGCTCCCAAACAATTGTTCTAAGATGTGGGAAAAAATGACTCAAAACAAACAAGGTGGCAAAAATATCAAAGGTATAAGGGATAGGGATCTAATGACTGAGATCTGTTGAAAGGAGGTGCAGAAAAAAACAAGAAACTAGAGGAAAAACTATTGCAAAATGGGAGGCGAAAGGTTAAAACCCTAAGGGAAACAAGAGGGACCCCAAGGGAAAGGTCAAAAAGGACTCAAGAGAGATTTTTGGATGAGATAATAACCAATCTAAATGGATCTTAAAGAAAGATATTTCAAGCCCTAAACCATGGCTGAAAGAACTACAAAATCTCAGACTACCTACTCAGCTAAACTTCACCAAAGCTCCACTTCACTTACATTCAAAGAGGAAAGATCACCTAATTTTAGGGAGTTGTTGGTAACTACCCTCTAGGTTGAAAAGGGCCGAGAAAGAGCTTGTTAGGATTCAAACTTTGAAGGAAGCTAATAGAATCTTAGCTCTTGTAATAGGTTTTTGAGACTTTTATGATTATGTAATGAGACTATTTTCTACAATAAGATGAGCATTCAGATTGTCCTCCATTGATTTAGTTTCATAGGGCTAGGATTGGGGGTTAGGGCCCAATCCATTGGTCTTAGTCTCTCTTGTGTATTCATGCTCATTTTCATGTCATTGTAGCTAGTTTGTTTTATGAGTTTTAGCTAGTTTGCTTACATTCCAATTCACCATCTTTAGTTTGTTTCCATTTGTCTTTTCTATATTTAAGCTTGCATAAACGTTGGTAAAATAGCTTATCAAAATAGAAAACTGTGTGTCAAGCCTCCCTCTCTCATCTCTTTCATTGGAGCTTGAGGAGGGTAGACCTGCCCCAAAAGCCAAATTTCCTCTTTAATTTATGATTTCTTGGAAATAATAGTTAGTTTTTTGTAGTGTCATGAACATGTCTAGAATACTGTGTTAGATTTATGTTTTAATGCTAAAGTAGGTTTTCTTTCGAAATTCAACTCATATTTTTCATTTCCTACTGTTAGTATGAATTCTTAACACAAGTGTATGAAAACAAATGACTTTTGCTGCACATGACAAACAACCCTAGAAACAAATATGGATGTCTAACTTCTTTAGATCTGCAATAGACGGTTGAAAAAAATGAAAAACAAACCCAAATCTATGCAAATAAAGCAGCTAAAAAATAAAATGAAAAAAGAGTTTCTCCAAATATACATTGGACAAGACAAGATTTATAAATATTTTTTATATTATGTTAACACCTGGGAAGGGAAAAAAGAATGACGTTACCAATCCCCCTCAATGGGATGGTTTCTTGGTTGTACTCAACGCTTCAGCTTTAGAGTTTCTCTCTCTCAATGGTGTAGAAAACCCAAGACGCGTAGAACTCAAAGGGAGCTCAATAAGCAAAAAGAAAATAAAAGTAATAAAAGTATGAAAATGATAAGAGGATCAAAGTCTGACCATGATAAAAGGATCAAAGGTAAATAATGAGGGTAAAAACCTCCCATTTATAACACAATATTGAGTTATCCTTGATAATGGTGCATAACAAAATATTATTAACCAAGATCTAGATCTATCTGTTTGAAATATTTTATTATATTTTGTTGGAGGGAAAAGGAATTTAAATTGGTTAAATATCTTTATTTAGAAATAATATAAAAATAAATGATTTATTTAATATTTCAAGGATTGGGTTAAGGAATAATTTAACAAATAATGATTTATTTTATTATTCCTAAATGATCTAGTCAAATTTAACAAGAAATATTAATAAAATAATTATTTAATTAATTATTCCTACATAGTAATAACATAAATAATGATTTATCTAATTATTTCTCATTAATTGGGTTAAATATGACTATGAATATTATTAAAAAGTGTTTTAATTAATTATTCATAGAGGAAAATCAAATAAATAAGGATTTATTTAATTATTCCTAATGGGGTTTTATATTTGGACCAGAAATAACTTAATAAACTATTGTTTTTAAATTATTTCTTATAGTGAAAGCAATTTTACTATGGTAAAATTGGTCTAACATTGTGTATTTCGATCCATCTAATTGTAAATGGTTATATGACCAAAATTTGGCTTAACACCTTCATCATAAATTTTCCAATGGTTGTTGCATGAACAGGTAGTTTCTTGCAGTTTCAAGTAGTACAACAAAGGAGGACTTAACCAACACCCTTATCTTCATTTCTCACACATCTTCAACCTTATTTCCATCAAATCACCATCAACCCTATTTTTAAGATTTTTCACCTTCACACCGTGGGCAACCCTAAAAGTGCAAGACATGCTTCTCAAGAGGTTCTAAGCTTGGAAAATGGGTTGGACACATTCCATTCATCCAAATACACCTTTATTCGACCTCCCCTATGATTTTCTCCACCCTTTTTGGCCTTAGGTTTCCCTCGTACTGATTCCTATAACAATTCAGGACTTTCATGTAGCACTACACGAAACCTCTGGCAGCACCTTCAGTAGCACCAATGGGCCTCTCATTAAGCCTAGAAAACATCATGCACCTCATCCAAACCTGCCAAAACCATCCAGACACCTTCAAACCTCCACCCATGAGTTCAAGACCTTCCTAAACCACCTTAGCGCTTTCTCCTCCTTGCTGCAAAACAATGCATTTACAAGCATAATTAGGTCATGATTAGATGCATGAGTAAAACAATGATAGTTAAAACATGAAGTAGACAGAGTGTGTTTATCCATTTGGACTGGAATTTTATGATTAGGTTAGTCTTCTTTCCACAATTTCAATTTAGCAAATCACTTGATGAAAGATGCCTAATTTTCTTCCATTTATTTCCATAACTTAATTTGTAGATTTCTACCATTGTAGACTAGATAGTGTAATTTCTTGGTGTATAATAGTTCTTTGCTTGTTGATAGAGAAATGGCTTTGAATCACTTGTAGCCATAGGTATAAATTTGGAATTGGGAGAGACTTCATTCAGAAACCCTAGAAATATCATCCTTTTGTAGGACTCAGAAGAGGATGACATGAGTAGAATGAATCTATTGTGTATATAGCACTCTTACCTCCAAGTTTGTGTGAACCTTGGGTTGATAAAGTAAATTAGAGTAGCCTCTAGGATTTGCATGTTGAGATTCAACAAGAAGATCCTAGTGAAAATTATGCACCTACACTAAGATGGAGCCTCAGGCTATTTTTAGGTGGATGTCTATTTATAGATGCATGCGAAAATTCTATTTATAGTGAGTTCTATTTATAAATGTATGTGCAAGTTCTATTTATATATTGCATGTCTATTTATAGATGCATGTCGACTATTATTATCCCTTAATAATAGTTGGAAAATAAACAATAATCTAATCTCAATGAGAACTTGGAAATAGTTAACTGAAGTGGAAAATCAGTTAGCTATAGGAATTTTGAGTTGAGTGGTTGGTTGGTGGGACATGCAAGTGTACTTAGTTTAAACTGAGTGATTCGAAGTTGTAATAGAGCTGGAAGTGTAGTTATGAAACTTGTAACCTAGTTTAACTCAGTTAAGTGAGTTAAACTCAGTTGTGCTAGTTTTAGTTGAAGGTACACTAGTGAGAGATCAAGTGAATTAATTATTAATTAATTCACAATTAGTGGCATCACATGCAACTAAAGGTTTACTATTGTTAACTACATGCATGTTAGATCCAGCAGAGACCCAATTGAGATGTAGGTGAAAGGGACAGTTTGAATATCAATTGTGACATTAGTGGTTGCACACATGTGACCACACACACATTGGATGTGAAAATGAGGATTGTGCAATCAAGGCAAGAAGGATTCCATTCATTTAGGGATTTCTATCACTTGGGATTGCGTAGTAGAGGGAGGTTGTCTAGAGGTAGTAAATTGGCTAAGGAACTTGCCAAGTTTTGTATGAAAATGTGAGACAATTGTATGATGTACTGAGACCTCTTGGATTGGAGCTTTGTATGACATTGTTTCATGATCCATGATATATACATAATATATGGTAGTGGGGTTTTTAGCTTTATGCTTTCCCGGTAAATGATCCGTGTTATGTGTGATTGATCTTTCTTCATGATATTGTGATTGTCGATTGTGTTTTAAATTCCACAAAGATTTTGTAGAAGAGATTATGTATTTAACTGTGGAATATAATTGTTAGATCAGGAGAATCCAAGATACACATGTATCTTTTATAATTTCTATATGGTATCGGAGCACGGGAGATTGCAATTGTGAAGCAGGAGCTGAGTTTGTTGGTGGAAAGAATTCAAATTTGCAGAATAACTTTCTTGGTGCTACAAATGAATTAACATTGAAATGGCTTTCAATGGCTTGATGGTAGAGTATGCACTTGAGGGTAGATTGAACTACATTTCTTGGAAGGACAGGATGGAGGTGGTCCTCAAAGATAATATCTTGAAGGAGTTCATTTACAATATATGTTCCTAAGCCTACTTTGACAAATGCTGCATTACTTCATGCATGGAAAAAAAAAGTGGAAAAGGCAAGGAGTATTCTATTGGAAGGTGTACAATTCCACATTGTCTCAAGCCTTCATAAGAAAGCCACACCATATTCTATGTGGAAGGCTTTCATGGATATTTTCCAAAGCAATAGTGACCATAGGAAACTAGCGCTCTAAGATAAACTCAAGAAGATCAAAATGGAAAAGGACAACAACATTCCAAAGTATATCAAAAAGTTTTTCCAATGTTGGGATGAACTGGGGAGTGTGGGAATAAATGTTTCTAATGATTATTTGGTGAGCTTGGATCTCTTGGAACTTCCTAAGAGTTGGCATAGTTATGAAGAATCTATTAATGACTGGGAAAAAATTCTGGATTGGGAACGACTGTGGTCAGATCTGGTGCAGAAGGAGTTCAGGTGGAACACCAGAGATGGCTCTTCATCAAAGCATTATGATGAAGAGGATTTTTCTTTGGCTGCAGAGGTGAATAAGGGGAAGGGGAAGAAATTCCATTATAAATAAGATTCTAAAGTAAATAATATGGATATGTCCAAAGTGAATTATTTTCACTATCATGAACATGGGCATCTTGCTACTAACTGTCCGAAAAATAAGAAGAAAAAGAAGGTTGCTGGAGTTGCAGCTGGTGAGGCCCTTTCCTCACAATTTGAACTTGAATTCTCCTTAATTGCATGCATGGTGTCAACATCATTGGGATCGGTGTGGTATTTGGATAGTGGCACTTCCTCCACATGATGGGAGATAAGGACATTTTCAGTGACTTGGAGGAGAAAGATCTCCAAATGTGTATAGAGATGGGCGACGATGGCCAATACAGTCCAAACGACATTGATACCATTACCTTTCAGATGGATTCAGGCAAAACATTTCAATTGAAAGATGTTATGCATGTTCAGGGTTTAATGAAAAACTTTGTCTCAGTTGGAATGTTGGAGAACAGAGGCTATGACGTTGTTTTCAGTGATGGAAAATATTTCCTGTGACATAAACCAAAGGGTCAAGCCAAGAGGATAGGGTTTCGAGTTAAGAATATCTACATGATGGAGGTAGATGGTTGTGCTGCCATAATGGGCAAGGCAGAAAAAGTGGTGAGCTAGGATGAGGGAAAATTATGGCATAGGAAATTGGGCCATCTTCATCATGGAGCCTTCAAAGTCATACAGAAAATATCTACTTGACTTCCAATGGGAACACTTGCTCAGTTAGATCAGTGCAAGGGTTGCACCATGGGGAAGTATGTAAAGTCCACCTTTCATGAAAAGGAGAATCGTGCTTCAGGGATCCTTGAGAGAGTTCACATAGATGTGTGTGCACCATTATCAGTTTCCTCAATAGAAAAACATAAGTACTATGTTACTTTTGTTGATGAATTTTCTCATAAATGTTGGATCTTCTTCATGTAGAAGAAGGATAAAAAATTATGAAAGTTATGTGAGTTTAAGGCATTGGTGGAGAAAGAGTCAGGGAATCAAGTGAAGGCTCTGAGGACTGATAATGGTGGAAAATACATCTCTAACGAATTGAAGATCTTCTGCAGCATATAAGGAATTCGAAGAGAAATCATAGCACCTCATAACCCACAGAAAAATGGGGTCGTGGAGAGGAAGAACATAATGATCGTGGGTGAAGCATGAGCGATGTTGCATGATTAGGGCCTACCAATGCATTTGTGGGCGGAAGAATGCAAAACTATGGTTTATGTGCAAAACCATTGTCCTCATAAATTACTTGGCATGAGTACACTTGAAGAAGCTTTCACTGGTAAGAAACCAGATGTTTCACACTTTAAGATTTTTGGCTCATTTGTTTATGTGCATGTGACCAAGGATGCCAGGAACAAGCTGGAGCATTGGGATATTTGTGGGGTATACAGAAACACCCCATAATTATCGTGTGTATTTGCTAAATAGTCGAATGACTATGGTGCGACGAGATATAAAATTTGATGAGGGTAAATCCATGCAGTTATCGCTTGAGAGGGAGCTAAACTTGCATGCAGAGGAGGAACTACTGGTTCCCAATGATGAGTCTCTAGATGTGGATCAACCACAGGAGGAGGTTCATGGATTGGAGGAGTCCACTCACACAGAGCCATTCATTAGAACTGGCAGAAAGCATACTAGAGAAGCTGAAAGGCTGAGACTTGATGCTGCAAAGAATGTAGGATCCCCTACTTCACAACGCAAACAAACATAGTCTCCTGATCGATTTACTAGACACATAGCTCTCATGAGAAAATGTATTGTGACTGAGCCATCTTCCTTTCAGGGAATAGTGCAGGATCCCACATGGGTAGATGCAATGGTGGAGGAGTATGAATTCGTTGTCAAAAAAATCACTTGGGAAATTGTTCCAAGGCTGGTTGATAAATTTGTGGTAGGTTCGAGATGGATCTAAAAGGAAAAGAAAGCTATTGATGGGAGTGTTGAGAAATATAAGGAAATATTTTTGGCCTAGCACTTCTCACCGATCGAGGGGATATATTATGAAAAAACCTTTGCACCTGTCGTAAGGTATTCCTGCATAAGGACCATCCTTGCTCTGTCAATGCAGATGTGTTGGCACATTCATCAGATGGATGTGAAGACTATGTTTCTCAATTGGATCATTGAGGAAGAAGTGTACATAGAGAAGCCTCAAGGATTTGAGATCTTCAATAGAGATTCAAATGTGTGCTAACTCAAAATAGCGTTGTATGGGCTGAAGCAAGCACCTCGTGCTTGGTACACTCGGATAGACCGCTATTTCACTGGACTAGGCTTCACCAAAAATAAAGTGGATGAAAACCTATACCAAATTGTGGTGGAGGGTAAGCTTTTAATCATTTCTATTTATGTTGATGATTTATTAGTGACTGGTGATGAGCAGTTGATACACTCATTCAAGGAGGACCTTGCAAAGGAGTTTGAGATGAAGGATATAGCCCTCCTTCATTATTTCCTTGGATTGGAAATATGGCAATGAAATGGTGAAATTTTTGTGTCTCATGGAAAGTATGCAAGGGAGATACTGGGTAAGTTTCACATGAAGGGCTACAAACCCATGGATACTCCTCTTCCAGGAAACTGTAGGAAAGAGGATGCTACTACTATCTATCAACAGTTAGTGGGTTCGCTAATGTATCTAGTGAACACGATACCAAACATTTGCTATGTAGTTAACCAGCTGAGTCAAGCGATGGTTAAGCCTACCAAGATATTTTGGAAGGCAGGCAAGCATGTCCTGAGATACCTTAGGGGCACATATGAGTATGGTTTATGGCAAAAACAGACAGATGAGGTGAATTTTCATGGCTTCACAGATGTATATTGGGCAAGTAGCCTATCGGACAGAAAGAACACATCAGGGGGGGATCTTTAGCATTGGATCTATAATTGTTTCTTGGTACAGCAGGAAGCAGAGAGCTGTGGCTCTAAGTTCAGTGGAATCATAATACATGGCAACGATTCAAGCTACATGTGAGGCTATCTATATGAGAAATATCTTGGTTCGTTTGTTTGGTTCTTATTTATATCCAACAATGATTCATTGTGATAATCAGAGTTGCATTAAATTCTCGATTAATACTGTGTTTCATGATAGATCTAAGCATATAGATATCCAATATCATCATATCAGAGATTGTGTGTAGAGGAAGATCATGTTGCTTAAGTACATTCCTATGGAAGATCAGGATGCATATATTCTGACGAAGGCACTCATCACGATCAAATTCGAATACCATAGAGACAGGTGTTGGGTACCGTATTTGTATACATTCCTTTCCCATTTTACCCTGTTTTTCTATCTTTTTCTACCATTATTATTCTTAAAATGCATGAGGTAAAACCCTTCTTCATATATTTCATGGGATATCTGGATAATGATGTATTTTTCCTTAAGGTTTTACCTTTGTATACATTAACTCTGATATTTCTTCAGACCTGGCTAAAACAGGAGCATCGTGGCCGCGAGTCAAGGCACAACCCATCATCTCCATTGCCTTCCTTATTTTTTGTTACAACGTGATAGCCATGGATGTATCAACGCTATCATAAGCCTTTTTACGGTTTCTTATTGAGAAATCTGGTTGTCA
The DNA here is from genome assembly GCA_034641835.2 of Pinus albicaulis. NCBI lineage: Eukaryota > Viridiplantae > Streptophyta > Pinopsida > Pinales > Pinaceae > Pinus > Pinus albicaulis. The sequence continues at coordinate 1,472,047,816 of CM076580.1, forward strand.
TTGTAACAAAATTTATTTTTGTAACAATGGGGTTGTTGAGAGGCATCAGGGGTTTTAGGATCATTGTATAAAGAAGCCTGCGGGCTGTGAATTGGGATTAAGCCCTTGGACATACAAAATTTGTAATGAATTTCTTTTATCACTAATTGAATGCACATTAGCTTGTTGTTTCTCCTGTAATTCATGAGTTCATCGCAACCCTGATCAGAGAGTTGGGCCCACTCTTCTGATTAGGTGCTGCGTTTTCCTTTCTTTTCCTTGCAATTTTGTGTTTTAGTGTGATTATTTATTGTTGTTACAGTCACGTTTAATTGTTGTGGATTTTATTTATGAATTTCATTTCATTGTTTTTACAATGACTTGTGTGCTATAGATTAAACCTGTGATTTACAACAGATGACGTGCTTGTATTTGCATATACATTGCCATTAGTCTTGAAATATCTAACATCCCGGGTTGATAGTTTATGTGGAGGAAAGGGTTGAATTATGTTCATATCCAGACACTAAAATTTTGGTGCCATTACAGGGGAAGGCTAACAAGTGCAAGAATAGGATCTACAATAGATCTAAGAGTCGATCTCTCATCTTGAGGTGGGAATTTATTGCCTAGCTCCAAGTTTTGAGCATAAGTGCTTTGTGTTTTATTCTTTCTTTCTTTCTTTCCTGTTTCTTTTTATTATTTTGTTTTTTGTAGAATTAGTACCTCGTCTTAGGGAGGTGTTTTGTAAAACCTTGCCCTAAGTCTTGGGCGTAGTCCAGTATTTCTATTTTTATTTCTTGTCATTTTCTTCTAGGGGCCAATTTCTTGTCCTGGGGAGGGTATGTTATTACTCTACATTAGGTCCTGAACTTCAATTTTTATTTTTCTTTTTTTTTTGTTTCTTGTGAATCTTTTCTCTCTTCCCAAGGAAGAATTTGTCTGTCTTACTTTGGGTCCTAAGCGATTGATTCATTTTCTTTGATGAAACCCCTTCACAATTTGTATGAACAAAGATCTGAATAAGAGGGGCAGAGGAATACCCCCAAAGAAATGGAAGGGTTTGGGAAGGAAGACGTACATTCAGGAAATTATTGAAAAATATAGATCTAAGGCATCATCCCGTGCTACTGTTAGGGTTATGGTTTAGATGAATTTTGAAGGGTAGTTTATGGAGAAACCAGCACCATCCACAGTTTCAGAAGGTGTTCTTTCTACAGCCAAATATTTAATAAATAGGGTATAAGTGGAGGAGATATCCTTATCAAAAATAGAAGGGGAAGAAGTGGTAAGCAAGGGATCAGGAGAATTGAGCAACTCTAACTAGGAAGAAGAACCTCAAAAAGGGTTTTTGTCCCTAAGAGACCAAGGAAACAATGTAAAAATTCCTGTTTCTGAATTAAGTGATTCTGATCCGGTAAAGGAATTTTTGAAGGACTTTTAGTCACCAAGGGACCAGGGGAGTGCGGTGTAACCTTCTTCAGTTGAATCACTCCAAGCACCAGCTGTGAAACCAATTGAAATTCTAAGTGAGTATTGGAAAGTATTTATGGCACTTGTAAGTTACTCCATTGATTTTCCCATAGGAAACGTTATAGGTGATGCACCAATGACCCATACATTTGACAACCTTGCCTAGCTTTCATCGGCTCTCTTTAGAAGACCCTGATACATTCCTTTTTGAGTTTGATATCATTTTTTGTGGATATGACTATATCACTGATGCCTAGAAATTAAAGATATTCCCTGCAACCCTAAAGGGAACAACCTTGAGGTGGTTTATGGGTCTATGAGGAAGTGTGATTACCTCATGGGAAGGAATGCAAGAATATTTCTTGGATAAGTACCAAGTTTATTGTAATTCCCATGACATTAAGGAAGAAATTTTTAGATTTTCACAGAAAGAGGATGAAAATATGGATGATTGTGTAGAGAGATTTAAATACATATTGCAGAGGTCTGGACACAGTGACCTGGAAAAGGACATTTTAAAGATAATTCTTCTTAGAGAACTCAGGGAAGACTCTCTGCAACTCCTGAATATACTGTGAAAAGGGGATATTTCAAAGGAAAACTTTGAAACTATCTGTGATTACTATATCAAGTGTTCACGAGGGGCTGCAAGAAGTGGACAGGGGATTTGATCATCGAAGACTTTTGGTGGAGGGGTCATAAAATAAGAGACTGGAAATCTACTGGAAAATATTAGGACCGATATTCTGAGCATGCTATCCAAGCCCAAATGGACACTCTACAGGAAAAACAGAAGCAAATGGAGTTGGAAAAAAACATGGCCATATTATGCCCTCAGTGCAGAAAGAAACACCCTTTGAAGGAATTTCCGCTGAACATAGTGGAAGCCTGTGTGATCTGCGAATAAACTCACACGACTAGTGCATGTCCTTCCTTGCCCGAGCTGAAAGCAGATTTCCAAGGAGCAAGTGAAGAAAGCATGGTGGACCAGCTGTAATTTATGGGACAGGAGAAGCCATGGAAACCTCGACCACCGATGGTGAATCCAAGTATGTTTCAGGACCCATATCAGTACTTTAAAAATTTTAGTATGGGCCCCTAATCTGCACCATTTTCAGCCATGTGGCCTCAATATTAGTATCCCCTTTGGCAACAATGGGTTCTTCAAGCCAGTCTGAATCCTTTATGGAGTCAGACCTGGCGTGGACCCCCTCCCCCTGGGAATTTCCTCAGCATGTTCCTCAACAGCAACTTCAGTTTCCTTCTAATGTACCCTCAGGAAACCTAGCCATTGAACCTCAGCTTCCTATCCAACCTAAACCAAATCTGAATAACAAAGGGGTCCAACAAATAAACACCCTAAAATTTCCATCTTAAAACATTTCTATTGTGTGGCTCAATGAGATAAATTTACGGTTTGGATGGATAGTAAATGCACCTACATCACCCATTATCACAAAACAATTTTATGGTGAGATACAGAACCATAACAAGAAATAGTTAGGGAGAATTCAGAAGAAAACATAATCAATCAGACACCTTCACAAGCTGTCTCTAATCAAGGTCATTTAACTTCCCCTCCATATACTGAAAGATTGGCCTTGAGAAAACCAAACCCTCAAGCAGAATTTGACTTCCTAGGGGAATTGCATAATCGCTTTGTTAAGATACCCCTGTTACAAGCTATGAGGGATGTACCTATATACGCAAAAAATTTGAAAGAATACTTCTCAAAGAAACTAGGGAGGAAACCTAAGGATCCATTGACCATTCATGTGGTGGGAAGACTATCCGATATCATGTTAGGAAAAATCAGGCCTATAAAACACGAAGACTGTTGTAGGGTAAAATTCTTTGGTTGTTGGTTATCGTATATCCCTCGCAGGGCTTTCTGGTGCCCGAGGCAGACAGTAAGATTAGCTGTATAGTTCACAAAGATGGGATATGCATGTTCATATTAAATTAAAACCACTTGATAGAATAAGATAGAAGATTACCTCTTTAATGATCTTGGAGTCCTTTGGAGAGCACTAGGCAGTGAAGCAGTGGTTCTCCTTCACCAACTCCAAATCTAGGTCCTGCAATCAGTTAAAGAACCCATGTAATTTCTAACATAACATACATTTCCTATCAATTAAGCCAATATATAATAAACATTTAAGTTGTGCACTTCTAAGCCATTCATCTCATGCTATATAAGTGATTAAATAATAATGACAATGTCAACGCATAGAATCAAAAAAACAGATACATTTCTATTGATTTATAAAAAGGAGGATTGCAACCGTTGGTTGCACCAAGCCCTCCTCAGCCTTCCAATCTCTCTATCTCTCAAAGTGGTGATGTCTTGATCAACAAGTTCTCAATGAACCTCTTTGACCTTTGACCTTCACACTACAACGATGATCTCTACTTCACAAGTATTCGAAAACTTTGACAATCCTTTGACCTTGAACCAAGAGCCTTCAACTCCATTTTATAGGAGATGGAGAGAGCAATCATTGCCCTTCTCTTTCCACGATTTCTGAATAGAAAAAACCGAGATGTTTCTCCAACCTCCATGCTTTTGCTTTCTTTGAGAGTTCAGTTGTTTATGGCAAGGCCCAATAAGAGATTAGTGCTTTGCAGTTTCTTTTTTGTACTGACTCTCTTGTGAGAAAAAGCTGGAGATTCAAATCATTCTCCGCAGGTTTTTCCCGTTTCAAACTTAAAACACGGGTAACGTTGCCCTCTAGTGTAAACAAAGTGTTTCCCTAGCCACTAACGTAGCCTATTCACTGATCAACTACGTTATAACGCTCTTGTGTTGTTATAGAGAGGTGTTACCTTGGCAGAAATAGGTTTAATTTAGGTCTTTGTATTCCTTCCATATTTGTCTTCTCCTCTAAGCTGATGAGGAGGTAATTTGACCTGTAATAGATGCTCCCTAAAGTGTGAGGTTAGAGATGAAGACAATGGCCGAAATACTTTACAATGTGTGTAGTAGAGATAAAGAGATTGAAATACTGAGGAAAACCTGAAACAACAACATATGTCAAAAAATATAGTATCTGCCTTAAGTTAGGCATTCCCATGCTCAGTAGCTTAAACAACATGATTCCTCTAGAATAGAGATATGAAGAATCTGTCCACCAATAAGCACAATGTGGGAGTGTCTATTATAATAGGATCAGGCTGAAGACGCTGTCTCCATAAACAATATCGCAACTTGGGGCAGGGAACACAACTTTAATGATGTAACCTTTGCCCCAAGGTCTTGACCACTGATTTACTTAAACTGCATATTCCTCAACATGTGAATGAAGGAGTTGTCATCAAACATGTGAGAAATCGTCTGATTACCAGTCGATAATGAAAACTGTTAACAGACGTGAAGGTGGCCACCGATAATGATGATGGTCCCTAAGATGCACAGTATAATCTAGCAAGTGTGAATAAAATGAGTTTAAGTAAAACACTCGTAGAATCATTCGACCAGGAGCCAATGATGAAGACTCCTGATCAAACACAAGACTACCTGCCACTGATGTCTGCAAGTATCCGGGTACTGATGGGTTTCTGGATCAAATTCCTAGATAAGATGCTGAAGTCGATAGGAAGAGATCTGTTGAAAGGTAGGCACTGAGGCATCCTACATCAGTCAACACGAAACGGAAACCAACTGATTTTGTTTATGATTGAGATAATGAAGAGTAAATGGGGATGTCGGACAAAAAATAATTTCTGGAATAATGAGAGGTTTGGTTGATAACAGGAGTAGTAGATAGCGATATCTGCTTGAACAATAGAAGGAATTGTAATAGGGTACTAGGTAGCTGAGGCTTAATGAACACCAAAGAGTGTGTTAGGATTTTACTGGTGCAGGGACACTGGGAGATGAAGGCTAATACTCATAGATGGTAGGGTTCAGCTAACTACGAAAGATTTTTCTGGGAAGTGCCATGTTCAAGAATTTTGCTGCCAAATTGACCTTTTTGAAATGTAACAAAGGTAGTATCCATTTTTTCCAAATTTCTCCTTGTCTGATTAAGTTTAACGAGTCTAGACGAGTAAACTCGGTGAATTTTTCATATTTAGAGAGTTTGAAAAATATCATAAAAGACAACTCTGTGCCCCATCTAATTAGGTTTAACAAGTCCAGATGAGTAAACTCGGTGAATTTTTCATGTTTTAGAGAGTCTGAAAAATATCATAAAAGACAACTCCATTGGGGTACCTTTTTCATGTCTTGATAACCGGGCACGACAAAGGGAGAATAGTAAGCCCGTAACAGTTCATTTTTCGTAAGTTAGTCCATCGAATCCGGAAAAGTGAGAAATCTATGTTTGATGGATGTCTACCTCATTTTGTTATGAGTACGAGGAGACGGAGTAAACTCAGTACTCTTTGTGAAATTTTAACGAGTCTAAAAAAGAAAAAATTGGTACCCTCCATGGAATTTTAACGAGTCACGCGGAGAAAACTCGATTACCTCCATGAAATTTTAACAAGTCATGCAAAGAAAAATCGGTTACTTTTTCGGTTTAAAGAGCTTTGAAAAAGAGGAAAATAATGGCTCCTTACTCTCTGTTGTGGTAGTTTAACGAGCCCAACAAAGTCAACTCGTGGTTTTTTTAGTTTTATGAGTGATAGAAAGGTTCCTAAAAAGAAAGCTCAGTGCTACTTCATAGTTTTAACGAGTCTGAAGAAGAGAACACTAGGATTTTCGGATTAACGAGAAAGAAAAAAGACCATAAAAAATAATGCTCGATATCAACTTCGTATAAGCTTAACGAGTCCGAAGAAGGGAACTCGAGGTTTTTCGGATTAATGAGCAAGAAAAATACCATAAAAAAGAATGCTCGATATCAACTTTGTATAATTTCAACGAGTCTGAAGAAGGGAACTCGAGGTTTTTCGGATTAATTAGCAATAAAAATACTGTAAAAAGAATGCTCGAAGCTTCTTCGTGTAAGTTTGATGAGCCCGAAGAAGAGGACTCGAGGTTTTTTGGATTAACAAGCAAGAAAAATACCATAAAAAGAATGCTCAGAATTTCTTGATCTCTTCCTCATCAATAGAAGAATCTATGTCGGGAATTTTCTTGTAAGACCAAGCAAACACATCATGGAATTCTTTGAAAAGGGATGTGAAGCATGCAATTTCCTTAGGATTGCAATCGGCTCCAATCTAAATATTTTCCACGATATCCGTTTTGACTGAGATATCAATGAGCATTCTCTTAGAAATATTACACATGTTCCCCTCTGAATATATAGTTTGAACAGTCGTGTAACCAGAGGGAACCATCTCAGGTGAGTCAAAGGATGGAATTTCAGTTTTTATCACGTCCGAGTCAATCATTGAAGCGCGATGGTGAAACTCTCCCCAAGTTCGTTCTTCTAGAGACATGATCTCTCGAATAGCTTCATCTGTAGGCAAGACTTCATCGAGGAGATCCTTAGAGAGAACTGTTATGGGTGGGAGGTTTGTACCTTTGGTCGAAACCATAGCAGTAGAGGGTTCAGATGTGATTTGGATTGCTTGGTAAGCCAACTCGACTGGTGAGAGCGGCATCTGATCTCCATAGGAATCAATGTCTGAAGGTGCTGAGATGATCCATGAGTCAATAGAGCCATCCAAAGTGGTGAATATCATTGCAACCGTGTTTGGGATCTGTGGTGGTGGGAGAGGAAAACAACCCAGTAGGTAAGATGCCTTCAGAAGACTGGTACCGATACTGACGTAAGAGTTAGGAAAGCCTCCTATTAGGGATACAGTGCTACTTGGTAACATGGCATAATCAAGGGTGTAGAAGGATAGCTGATCCAGTATGAGTATTTTCCCATCCAGTGGAAATAGGATGAGTTGGAATACCGAATACACAATGGCGGTCATGGCATAAGACCAACTACGACCAAGCAATAGATTATAGTCTAAATGGCACTCTACGACTTCAACGTCCACGTTTACCATTTTCCCACTCAGAGTGATGGGAAAGCTAGCAAGGTATCCTTTTGGGAGTAACGTGTGGCCATCCAAAGCTTTGAGGGAATTCGATGGCAGTGTTAAGGGAGGAGAACCTAAATTGAGCCAGCAAGCTTGTGACATAACGTAGGTCGAAGCACCTTTGTCTATGACAGTGCGATGGATTGGTCTCCCTTTCGACACAACCTGCACCTGGAATGCGAGCTGGTGTGAGAGGGGAGGCTTAGATTTTTCCATATCAAAGATAGCTAGCATGGAATCATGGGGGTCTATTCCACCAATGGCCGAAAGCAAGGCTTTCCTTTGTGCTGGACAAGTTTGTAATACTTCGAGAGCAGACATAGCTGACAGTGCCTACGCCAAATCTTCTACAATGTTGTAGTTTTGGGCTACATGTGCAGAGGTGTTATGAGTCATGCGTCGAAGTGTCCCTTTGGGGGGACGAATCACGGGGTCAGCAATAGGCCGTTCGATATGAAAATCATTGGGCGGCAATGGATTTGAACTAGTACTAGGTTCTTGAGCATCTATGGTAGGATTTCCATAAATCTTGGCTCGTGTTTGAAGTTCAACACTCTCAATTCCATAAATGGCAGATGATCCTTCGCCGGAAGGATGTGAACCACCATTGCCCCATTGCAAGGGGTGTGGCGGGTTGTCAACCATGTGTTGATGTTGCTACTATTGATTAGGGAAAGGATTATGAAGAACGGCAGGTGTTCGCCCAGAATCATTGTTGGCAATAAAATCAGTGCATTCCTGCAGCCGAGGACATTTGTATGTCAAGTGGTCCTTCGCACAGATCTTGCAAGGAAATTTCATGGGTTTATCCTTCCCTTTGTCATTTTTGGCAACGTTTTTTTTATTAGGGTTATTCTGATTGTCCGATTGCTCTTCCGAAGAAGATGTCTTTTTCTTGTTATTCTTATTTTTCCCACTAGGTTTTTGTGAAGTTTGCACAGAATTGACCTCAGCGATAGGAAGAATAGTCGTTTGGTGAGGGGCAGTGGCAGCCAAAGATGGCAAGGAGGCTTGCCCCCAAGACTGTTTTGTGGCTACACCAGAGATCGTGCCAACGAGACCGTCAGCATGAGCTCTGGTTTTCTGAGTAGCCGGAGGATTTTTGTTACTAGGGGCATTGGGGATAAAATCATATAGCGTGCCATATTATGAATAGATTAAATCCAAATTCTAGGCACGATGAATGCATTGATATTTTGTAACCGCACCGGAAAGGCCAATGTCTTTAGAGATGTGGGGTAAGAGAGACTTACAAAACCAATTGGCTAAAGGATGATCCAAATTGGCGCTCTGACTAGCCTCCTCCTACGTCTCCATTCATGAATGTGATCGGAGATGTGGGTGGTGGTGTCTTGGCGCATCGAGGTTAATAGTTTCGTTTTGGTTTCAAATCTGATTGGTAATTGGAAGTTATTTAGAAACTCCATCACTAAAGCGCAAAAAATGTTGATGGCGATGCGTGGTAATTCAATATACCACTTGGTAGCATTGACTCTAAGGGTGCGGGGAAACAGTCGAAGCCGGACACTATCATCCACCATGGAATTGGATATAGACCATAGATGAAAGGTAGTGATGTGTGCAGCTGGGTTGTCCCCTTGTTTCCTGTCGAACTTTTGGATGTCAGAAGGAATCTTGTGCGGTACTGGAGGCTAGAGCGAGTTGTGATTGATGGGATCATGAGTCAGTTTATGGATATCGGGGATGTCCAGAGCTGCCAAAAATGGCAATTGTGGATTTTCCCCCGAATCTAACCAAGGCAGTATGGGCTGACTATTTATACCATAGGGTCCACCCATCAATGTGTTGCCAAGAGGATAAGTAGGACTTTGATAAAAATTTCCTATAGGTGGAGGGGTAGGGACATATGGTTGTTGTCCATAGAACATATTGTATTGCGGGGTGAATAGTTGGTTGCCCCCAGTATAAAAATGCCCTCCCATTCCAGATGGAGGTTGGGGTGGGTTAGTCCAAATGGATGCAATAGTGTTTCCCGGAGGCATGCTACTACTTGCATAGTTCAGCAATGACATAGACCCTACACCTATATTTGAACCACTTAAGGGAATAATATTGACAATAGGTTGTCTCGTTTTTCCTAAGTATTGCAGGGGAAGTGAAATGTTCCCTGCTACCTACGTGTTGGTGACACTGCCCACTGGTATAGTGGCCAAGGGGTTTGAACTCAGCAAAGGGTTCCAACCGAAAGGGTTGCTAAAAGGAACTGAATTATTCACACTCGTGGGTCCCATCGTGGTCACGGTAGGAGTAGATCCTGAAGGATTCGGTGAGCTACTGACAGTTTTGATGACCATAGGGTTGGGATTAGGTATATGTTGACTACTGGGGTTACCAAGTGATGGCATAGAACTAACCACTAGCGGGGAGGATGGTGGCAAACCTGGGATGGTTGCCATTGGCATCGACCCTGTGGATGCTGGTGGTGAAATGGATGTTTGTGCGGTCGAAGACATATCTTGGCATGGTGGAATCTAAACTATCATAGGCCCCAATGGATCAGTGAGTGGAGGATTGTAATGAGGTACAACCCCTTCCATGAAAGGGTCCTCCGGAAATTCCGTATGATATGGGGCTATGTGAAAATCAGGATTTGTCAATGGAGATTGCTCTTCCACAGAAGGCATGGGTTCACCAAGGTTCAGTTCTTCCTCAATAGTTAGAGGAGGTAGACCTTGCTGTCGTCGAGACAGACGATGTGGGTTGGATGATGCCACGGTGACCTGTTTAGTTTTTAACCAATTTTAATAAATTGTGATGTATTATAAAGTCTCAATGACAGTAACCACACACCTAAAAAATAAAAAAGGACTCTCTAAAATCAATCAGCAAGCAGCCAGAATAGGGTGCCCTGTCTGAGTACTACCGTTTGCTGGTGATGAAATCCAGTATCACAATAGTATATAGAGAGGGTTGGTCGAAAGTACAGTTACGATCACTCTAGAGCTTTGCCCGAACCTCAGAAGATAGGTGTAAGCACATCGTGAAGACGAGTACCCTCCTAAAGACCAAAGACAGAGTGGGTCCGTCTGTTTCAGGTACCAGGATAGCCCGTCCCAGTCACCTTGTGTAAGTCCCTAAAAAGTATGGCCACTAAAGATACCTCAAATCATAGACATCATCAGGGGGGTCCACAGTCAAGGAAAACATGCTATATGGGTAGAATACCTAGATCCCCAATCTAGTTTCGACATCCCCGAAGGGAACCCCAATATATAACGCATCCACTGGATGCAGCCGAAGTCGGGCTACCTTCTTGTGCACCCAAGTGTTGTGTCGCGCTAAGCTCCGGTAAAGGAACGGTCTCGATAATATGAGTGTAGTAGGATTTCACTCGTTAATGAATCTAGTTTCAAGTTTTGAGATCTTGGGTGATTTTCTCACTTTTCCTAACCCAAGATCCTAGCCTGATCTATTGTTTGTGTGAGCTCAAAAAATATTAATGTGATTTATTTTATTATCGATTGATTCTTAGTGTACTTGATTATTAATCTTGTGGAGAGGGAGTGGACATATGAAATGTAATGAGACTCTGACTCAAGAAACCATGCAAAATATGCTCTAAATATTCAATTCGATGAAGAGTATTTCTACAAGGAGAGGTTTCTTTCCAAAATCCATGCATTAACATTCAAATAGCACAGTTCAACTTTTGAAGATTCATACTTTTATCTACCTCTTCTTAATATTATATGAACTGAAATTTTCAGAATAAACTCAGCTAGATGCAGAAAAACTAAAAAAAAAAAATGTCTTCTCTAAAAAGTAAATACTTTTAACACTAACTTTTCAAACAAGAGAAAACAAACAGAAATTCTAGCTTAGTAAACAAGCACAGGGATTTAGTCAAGGAGAGATACTGATGGCCAAAAAAATCTGCAACCAAAACATAATCACAGTAGTGAACAACAAATTTTGGCTGAGTAATGCATTATCTCTGGGTAAAGACAACGTTAATCGAGAGACTAACGCACTGTATTTAAGTAGATTCAGCATTATAATGCACTGGAAAACATACATAGGTAGTGTTAGCTAGGGTAAAGTTCTTCAGATGGTCAAATAGAAACAGGATTGAACTCTGCGAGCTTTTGAAATGTCTACTGGGCATAAATACTGGTCGGAAGGGTCTGTGAACAGAGGAAAGAAGAAAGGAGGAAAGAAATAGTCCAGAAACTATGGGGAAACTCCCCAGCGGAGTCGCCAATTCTATTGTAGGGTAAAATTCTTGGGTTGTTGGTTATCATATATCCCTCTCAGGGCTTTCTGGTGCCCAAGGAAGACAGTAAGATTAGCTGTATTGTTCACAAAGATGGCATATGCATGTTCATATTAACTTAAAACCACTTGATAGAATAAGATATAAGATTACGTCTTTAATGATCTTAGAGTCCTTTGGAGAGCACTAGGCAGCAAAGCAGTGGTTCTCCTTCACCAGCTCCAAATCTAGGTCCTACAATCAATTAAAGCACCCGTGTAATTTCTAACATAACATACATTTCCTATCAATTAAGCCAATATATAATAAACATTTAAGTTGTGAACATCTAAGCCATTCATCTCATGCTATATAAGTGATTAAATAACAATGACAATATCAACGCATAGAATGGAAAAAACAGATACAGTTCTATTTATTTATAAAGAGGAGGATTACAATCGTCAGTTGCACCAAGCCCTCCTCAGCATTCCAATCTCTCTATCTCTCAAAGTGGTGATGTATTGATCAACATGTTCTCAATGAACCTCTTTGACCTTTGACCTTCACACTACAACAATGATCTCTACTTCACAAGTATTCGAAAACTTTGACAATCCTTCGACCTTGAACCAAGAGCCTTCAACTCCATTTTATAGGAGATGGAGAGAGCAATCATTGCCCTTCTCTTTCCACTAGTTCTGAATAGAAAAAACCAAGATGTTTCTCCAACCTCCATGATTTTTCCTTCTTTGAGAGTTCATTTTTTTATGGCAAGGCCCAATAAGAGATTAGTGCTTTGCAGTTTCCTTTTTGTACTGACTCTCTTGTGAGAAAAAGCTGGAGATTCAAATCATTCTCCGTGGGTTTTTCCCGTTTCAAACTTAAAACACAGGTAAGGTTTCCCTCTAGTGTAAAAAAATCATTGCCCTAGCCACTAACGAGGCCTATTCACTGATCAACTGCATTATAATGCTCTTGTGTTGTTATAGAGAGGCGTTACCTTGGCAGAAATAGGTTTAATTAAGTCTTTGTATTCCTTCCATATTTGTCTTCTCCTCTGAGCTGATGAGGAGGTATTTTGACCTGTAACAAAGACCCAGGGAACCCAATTCTAATAGTACATATTAATGGGGTGGAAATCCCAAACATGCTGGTGGATTTGGGAGCGGCCATTAACATTATTATTGCTGAAGCAATTAACACATTAAGACTTGCAAACATTAAAACAACCCCTACTATTCTAGAACTTGCAGATAGATCCACAATTAACCAATAGGGAAATTAGAATACGTGATCATTTTAGTAGACTCATGGCACTACCCTATGGACCTCCTTATATTGTAGACTCGATCTTCAGTAGGTGGTCACCCATTGATCCTAGGAAGATCCTGGCTAGCAATTGTAGATTCCTACATAGGATGTTGGTCTGGGCATATGATCATATCAAATGGGACAGTTACGAAGAATCTCAAGCTTTATCCTCCTGCAAAACCTAACCCATCTAAAAAATCATTACCTTATCAGAAACCTCTACTTGTAGAAGAGCCCAAACCTGAAAACGAAGATGTTAGACCAATTCTTACTATTGGACGGGCCCTTCAACTTAAAACAAAAACATAAGATGATGCCATTAATGCTTTCATCAATGATTCTAGTTCTGTTTCCGATTCAACTCAACATATTCTAGAATTTGTCATGAGCTGTGAGACACATGAAAACATTGAACTAGAAAATGACATTGAAGACATTCTTGTAACCTTATCTCATGATAGTACTCTAATGGAGATTGAACCAGGGAAAACACTTAATGTCAACCTGAACTTGTCTAAATCTCAGACCAAACAGCTTTTGAAAGTCCTTCAAGATCATTAGGAAGCTTTTTCCTGGGATTATATTGACATGAAGGGTATCCCTGCCAGCCTATGCACTCATCATATTTATATTAAAGAATATTTCCACCCTGTAAGACAACCTCAATGGAGAATGAATCCTTCTTTTAGAAATATTTTTAAAGAATAATTACAAAAATTGTTGGATGTAGGGTTCATCTATCCCATCTCAGATAGCCAATGAATATCCCCACTAGTTATCATTCTTAAAAAGAATGGTAAATGGAAGATCTGCGTAGATTACAGGGAACTAAATAAGGCAACTCAAAAAGACCATTTTCCTTTTCCATTCATTGATGAAGTCTTGGACACCTTGGCTGGGAAGAAGTTTTTTTTCCTTCCTAGATGAATTCAGTGGATATAACCAGATTCAGATAGCCCCGGAAGACCAGGATAAAACAACTTTCACGTGTCCTTAGGGAACATTTGCATATAGGGTCCTCCCATTTGGCCTGTGTAATGCTCATGCTACCTTCCAAAGGGAAATCTTGGGAATTTTTTTTGATTTGGTCAATGATAGCGTTGAAATATATATGGATGATTTTACTCCATATGGAAACTCATTTGAGGAAGGATTGGAAAATTTAGAGAAAGTACTCAAGAGATGTAAACATACCCATGTATCTTTGAGTACATTCAAATGCCATATGCTGAGGGAAGAAGGGATAGTATTGGGAAATTTTGTCTCAGCTGTTGGAATTCAAGTTGATCCGGCTAAAGTAGAGTTAATATTAGATTTTCTGGTGCCCAAAACACCCACACAGGTACGTAGTTTTATTGGTTGTGCTGGTTATTATAGGAACTTTATAGAAAACTTTGCTAAAATAGCACACCCACTATTTCAATTGCTGACAAAAGATGTAGAATTCTTGTGGACTGAATACTGTGAGACAACTTTCATGAAAATTAAGGGGCTAGTGTGCATGGCCCCAATCCTCTGAGGACCTAATTGGGCATTACCATTTCACATACATATGGATGCTTCTCAGGAAACAGTCGGGGTTGTTCTAGGACAACAAGTATACAAAACACCATATGCAATTTATTATGTCAACAAGAATTTAATACCTACTGAACTAAACTATACGGTGATAGAAAAAGAATTTTTAGCTGTCATTTACGCTGTCAATAAGTTTCAACAGTACATCACAGGGTATTCTACTGTTTTCCATACTGATCATGCAACAATCAGGTATTTGATGAATAAATCTATTACTCCTGGCCATATTACGAGATGGCTACTTTTGTTTCAAGAATTTGATATTACAATAGTAGATAAGAAAGGAAAAGATAATGTAGTAGCTGATTTCCTATCTATAATGAATAACAATGATGAATGCACACCTATAGAAGACAATTTTCTTAGTGAACATATTTTTTAGTATCTACTAAACCTCCATGGTATGAAAATATTGCTAACTATCTTGCTACAGGTTCCTCCTCATTTGTCATACAGGGAACAATGGAATATTATTCATCATAGTGCCCAATATTCTTGGATGACAGGGTAACTTTTTCATACAGGAGCAGATAAGCAAATCCGGCACTGTGTGTCTGAAGATGATATTTATGAGGTATTGAAAGCTGCCCATGATGGCCCTTGTCGAGGACATTTCTTGGAAAAAAGAACAGGCCATAAGGTACTACAAATGGGATATTACTGGCCTTCCATTTTTTTTGATGCTCAGAATTATGTTATGAGGTGCGATAGTTGCCAACGTATGGGGAAACTCGGTAAAGCTGATGAAATGCCTTTGCAGGCACAAGTAGTCCTCAAGCCTTTTGAGAAATGTGCTATTGACTTCGTTGGACCCTTTAACCCACCCTCCCAGCAGAAGGTCCACATCTTGGTATGTATTGATTACGTGACTAAGTGGGCGGAAGCTAAAGCTGTCACAAAAGCAACAGAGCAGGTAGTCTCAGATTTTCTATTTGAAGTAATTTTTTCTCATTACGGTACTCCAAGAGAGATTGTTTCAGATGGAGGGGCATAATTCACATCACACAAGATAATAAATCTCATACAAAAATATGGGGTTAGGCACAGAGTGACATCCCCATACCATCCCTAGTCGAATGGACAAGTGGAAAGCACAAAAAAGACATTGGAAAACATTTTGACAAAAACTATGGCATACCATCATCGAGATTGGGCTCAGAAACTCCCAAAATCTCTCTGGGCATACAGAAGAACATGGCAGAATACAACCGAGTTTTCACCATTCGAATTGGTCTATGGAAAATCCTCATTGTTTCCAATAGAATTTGAAATAAGTACACTCAGAAAAGCGCTGGAAGTTGGGTTAGATCTATCAGATGTTCAGAAAAACTTATTGGCTCAGCTTAGTGAACTTGATAAAATCCGTTTAATGGTTGTCCAACGAACTAATACTATCTAACAGTAGAGAATGAAATGGCACGATAAGTTTATTAAAAATAAGATGTTTGAAAGTGGATATTGGGCACTACTTTATGACTCCATTTTTAAGGATTTTAAGGGGAAGCTTTGCACTTGTTGGATGGGACCTTATGAGGTGGATGTTGTATTTGATAATGGAATAGTCAAGCTAGTCACAATTGATAAATTATGCACTTCACTTATAGTCAATGGACATCAGCTGAGACTATACCACCGACTGACCTCTAAGAATGCTTTTACTAAACAAATCTCTAAGAAATCTAGTTTGAAGGTCATAAGCGCAGAGAATCCTTCCTCTGAACCCTTGCTATATATATATATATCTGTAAAAAAAATAAAATATATATGTTTTATTTTCTTGTCTTTTTGCAGGAGCTACTACTAAGGAGTAAAAAACCATAGAAAGACTTTTCAAAGCACCAATTGCTGCTACTCATGGTGTTGTTACTCGATTGATACTACTCATGGTGTTGTTAATAAGTTGCTACTCATGGTGTTGTTACTCGGTTGTTGCTACTCATGGTGTTGTTACTCATTTACTGCTACTCATGGTGTTGTTACTCAGTTGCTGCTACTCATGGTGTTGTTACTTGGTTGCTACCACTCATGGTTTTGTTACTCAGTTGCTGCCACTCATGGTGTTGTTACTCATTTTCTTCTACTCATGGTGATGTTACTCGGTTGCTGCTAGTCATGGTTTTGTTACTCAGTTTCTACTACTCATGGTGTTGTTACTCAGTTTCTGCTACTCACGGTGCTGTTACTCTGGATGCTGCTACTCATGTTGCTGTTACTCCCATGATGTTACACCGATGCTATTACACTGATGTTGTTACTCTGATGTTGTTACACCGGTGCTGTTACACTGATGCTGTTATTCTGATGTTGTTACTCCGATGCTGTTACACTGGTGTTGTTACACTGATGCTATTACTCCGATGTTGTTACACTGGTGTTGTTTCACTGATGTTGTTACTCCGATGCTGTTACACCGATGTTGTTACACTGATGATGTTACACTAATGTTATTACACCAATGCTATTACATCACTGCTGTTACACCATCCACATCATTATTACGTTGTCATCCCACCAACCGTCACATGGCATACGCCTCCACATGACTTTTACTGATTTAATTAAATATCCCATGTGGAGATTTTAATGCCGCGGGAAGAAAAAAAAATTAAGTTGGGGGGGGTGCCGTCATGACAAGGATGGCGTAATAATTATCTCATAAATTAAGTACGACAACCTGCTCATGGTACACCTTACTATTCCCATCAATATGTGGTATCATCATTTAAATCATATTGGGATCTGTAAAATGTCTTGTCTACCCTATACGAACAATTATTATTTTTATTTTACCACACTTACCATATTTATTCATGATTTTTCTTGGCTTTTGAGAGTTACCGACCGTATTTACCATTACCACCTTTTCATTTTCACTATCTTGTTCCTCTGAATTCGGTACCCACCACCTTGCTCAACGATCTACTGTTACAGGAAGTGCTACTACAAGTCTCCATAATATGGGTGGGCTGGCTATGCGCCATTAGCCTGAAACCACAGTTTCAATTCGCAGCAATCCAAAGGTTTGGCAAGTCTTTGTTGACGCATGGTGGGATATCTACTTTGACAGATTGCAAGGGTTTGATGGAGATATCACAATGGAATTCACACTCAATTTAGAGGAAGGTTATTAATGGATTAGGGGTCCGGAAGTTCCTATTATAGAAGAGGAAATCACAAAGGTTAGTGAACTGAGGCAGCAGGGACATCAATGGTTTCCTCAGAAAGTTTCTCTTTCGAAATTCCCCAAATTTCTCTTACAGGGAGGAGAAAGTGTCGTTCAAATGAGTAGAGGATACAAGCGCCAAAAGGTACCATATCCTTGGAATTAAGTTGCAGTCTTCGTAATAAAATACATTACTTGCAAGGGCCAGGCCTCAACTCTATTCAAATATCACTTTAAAATTCTAACGCACCTCCAATTTTCGTAGAATCTAGAGCATGCCCTGAACGTGCCCCTCTTCCTCTTGAAACAACTACAACATATGGCATAGGCTGCCCGGGGTTCACGCTGAATGTCGGTTGTTGTCACATAGATTGTCTAGGCACCGCGACAATGGCTCAGATCGGGGGCTGTCACCTTTATCCCCAATCTCTCTATTTAAGCTGTCTCCTTGCAAGCTAAGGGAGGTAGACCCTATTAGAAATGAAGAGGAAGAATCCAAGAGACACAGCTAAAACACCAAATACTTGATAAAATTAACAAGATTTCACGGATTTCTTATGTTAAAACCAGTGCCTTATGGAGTCAAACAAGATCTCATTATGCAATTAAAGGTAAGCATTGGATGTATAACTGCTGCTAAATGATCACAATGATATTCAATAGAAAGTACCATGATCATTCATTAAGATACTGAAGCCAATCAAAAAATCTTATCATGAAACGATGCCAAGTGCTTGAAATATTTCCGAAATTAAGATATTTCCAATATAGCCTAGTTCGAAAATTAAAACATTCCACAGTCAAATTTCAGATAGAAATTTTTTTAGCACATTTGACTATAGAAAATCTAAATTTTTTTTTATATTTTTGTATTTTCTAGATTTTTTTGGAATTTTTATTTATTTTTATTTATTTTTTAAATTTAAAACAAATTAAACAAAATTAATTCTAAATTAAACTTCAAAATTTAAAAGTTAGATCTCTAAACTAAACTAAAATCTAAGTTAAATTTAAATTAAAACTACATTAAAGTCAAAATTTAGAATCTAATACTAAATTAAAACTAAAAACTAAAACTAAGTTAAAACTAAAAATCAAAACATACACTAAAAAATTGAATTTTAAAAAAAATGACCACACTAAAACTTAACAAAACTACAATCTAAATACTAAAACAAACTTAAATCTAAAAGAATTTTTAAAACGAAAATCTAATTACCATTACAATCTACGACTAACTTTAAGAAAAAAATTGAATCTGCTTTAAAAAATGAAACACGGGCTTTGGACTGTTCGCTTTTCATCTCCGTGTGCAGGTCGATGGACAAGAGGAGGCACGATGGCGGAAGAAGTGAATTCGACGATGGACGCAGGGCTGAGGTGAGACAATTTACCACATAGATCTGAGAAAGAACATCAAAATTTGTAACCCCAAAGTCTTTATGCTTTATTCCTCAAAAATTTACAAGAGCTTCCAAGACAAGTGCACGATCATGAGATCGAATGACTCAAGAATGACAAAGACCTCTAAATTTATAGGACAAAATCTCCAATGGCTAGTTTGGATGATCCTTGTTAAAATAATCTCAACTGTCCAAAATATTTAATCATCTTTTAATCAGGAGCATTGAAATTATAAATTTGGGGAAAAAAAGAATTTATCATTTAATTCAATTTTAATTAACTCAAAAATATTTTTTTTTAGTTAATTACCCCAAAATTTTGACTTTGACTTAACCACCTAGGCCCAAGGGTCCAAAATTTCTTAAAATTCTCAAAATTCCCTTGGCCTAGGGCTTTTAAAAATCATTTTCCAAGGACCCACAAATTTTTCCTTTGAAAGATTTAATCCTAACTTAGGTCCCTAAATTTATTAAATTTCTGGTTTAAGATTTTTTAAATTAATTGACCAGAAAATTTAATTAATTGACTGAGAGGGGATTTTAATTATTTTTCCAACCCTCTTTACATAAGATAAAACATTTAGACACATGAAGGGGAAAAACCCATTCGTATAGACCCTCAAATAAATACCCAATTCTGCGACTCAAAACATTATCTAGTAGACCAAGTAGCATAAACTACTTTTACAAGGACTCGATAGAAAACACTAGGACTCACTTAGCATGCTGATGACAAAATCCACCCTAGCTTTGGGGTGAGGCTGGAGGGAAAAACTCTGCCAATCACTTAAGTGAATCAGTGAGACAAAAAACCTCCTAGGACAGAAATCATCACCAACATACTAGGCTTACCTAGGTTGTTACATACATTGACGGTCTTACTTAGATGATTTACATCATAATATGCAAAATAGGTTTACATTATTCATAAAAATGTCGACTGATGATGGAATCTAAATCGCGCTACCACATCAAACATGACGAATCCCATTTGAAAAAATGAGGGTGTATTTCTATGGGGTAGTTGACAAAGTGTGGTCAACATCTGGCTCTACTTGGGGACACATTTCTTCATTAAAGGAATGTGAGAATACAGAATCTACATCCAAGCAACACACAAGATTACATAAGTAGCTTCCATCCAAATATCATCATATAATTTTAAGCTCATGAAAAATAGAAGCTCTTCTTTTATTTATTATTCTACTTAACATGAAAAGTAAATCTACTCTAACTACAAAATGAATGCTAAAATAACAAGGTGTAAGGTTAGAGATACAATACAAAGATGCCCTGTGGCATCAGATGTCCTCAATATAGTGCATGTTGAGCATTTGCCTACTTTCAGGCAAGTCTGTGGGCTGTTTTTCAGATGTGCCATGTCCAATCTTGCATAATGTAGGACTCTGTCTTATCTGAATGTCAAGCTGCTCTCAACCATCAGATGAATCAAACCACTTAATTTTTATTTTTTGCTTCTTTCTCTTCTTCTGAGTGGGTTGTGATGTCAGCAATGAGACCACTGTAGATTTATTGTCCTCATCTTGAAGATGTTTGTACAAAATATCTGAAGAACCTGGAGCATGACCAATATTATTCTGGATATACTCTTTTAATGGTGACACATAAGCTTGGTCTTTCTCAATATCCTTTGAAACCATAGTTAAATCCTCCGTGTGGTGAGATGGGAATGGCTTTATTAGACAAGAAGTCTTATGATCTGTTGATGAATCTTCATAATCAAATTTCGGCTGAAACTTTTGTATATATAATTTTTCCATTTTTTCCAACCTTTTCTGTATGGAACTCATCTGCAACAAGTGATTTTCCTTCATGGTAGTCATTTCCTGGGTGTGTCTTGCTTCCATTGCAATCATATGATTCTGTATAATGCACATCTGATTAGAATGATTAACTTCCATTATCTTTAACTTGTTTTCCATGACATTTATTTCCTGTGCATGACTTGCTTCCATGGAAGTTATCTTATTTTGAAGATTGATTTGGTTAGCTTCCATGTTTTGAATCATTTGCGTATGATTTGGTTACACATCCTTAATCATCTGAGCTAGTTCCTTAACTTGACTTTCATGATCTTCTATATGCATGTGATAGTCCTTACCAACAACATTATTTTGATGGCTCGACCCTACCATTCTACTATCTATGATTCTTTTGACAACATGGAAAGTAACCTCTTCATGAAGAGCATTACAGGCTCTACAATAAGGCAGAGCTTCATCCACAACATTTTCAAACTCGAGTTGATTTATCGGTCTCTGCTCATAAGATAGGCCTCTTTTCTGCAAAGCATTATTATTTCTAGGTTGGGAATTTTGCATTTGAGCCCTTTCCATTTGGACCAACCTAGTCTGTAAGACACTTATTTCCTTAGCATGTTCAGAGATCAATTTTTCTTGATTAAGCTCCATGCTTTCAAGATTTTACATTACCCTTTTCATAGGGTCATCATCATCTTCTAGAGGTTCTTTTAACTTAGTTTCAGCCCTATCAAAACTAGTAATTTCAGCCTTTCCAGATGCCCTTTTATCTTTTTCAAGCTATTTAGCTAAAGATTGACAAGCCTTATAATTTGCAGTTTTATCCCGCCTTAACTCACATGAAGCATCATAATCAAAAGCATCAATGTAAAAATTCAGAAGAGATCCATCAGGATGTTTATGAGTTTGAGATATTTCTCTAAGGATACCATTAAATCTCCTGTTAAATTCTTTAGCCGTTTCATTTTCTTTCTTTTTTATGGTACTGATCTCTCTTACCAAATGCTTATCTTCCCTTTTATCACCATATTTTTCGTTAAAGGCAGCTACAATTGATTCGAAAGTATCAAATGAATTATTAGGTTTTTCCATAAACCATTCAGCAACATCCTCGTCAAAAGTAAGAACAAAATTTTTCATCTTTACATCATCGAAATTATTATTTGCAACTGCAAATCTATTCCACCAGTTAGTGAAAGCAAAAAAATGAGATTTGACACTAAGTGCTTCATTTCCTTGAAAAGATGGTAATTTATCCATTTGAGGGACATCATGGGGATAACCCTGAATATTAGCAAAATTACACAAGGAAAAATCATCCATGATATCATTTTTAGGATTTTAGAAATAGATCCATGTTCAAGAATAATCAAAAGGTCCTCAAGGAGCAAACTTCTTAGCAGGAACTCTTGTAAGAAATGAAAGAATTGGAGTCGCCACTTGAACATGAAACTAATTCTAAAACATAAGAAATAATCGAGAGATAACAGATGGATATCAGGGGGGGATTCTTGTCTGGGAGTAAAAAGATGAATAAATGGAATCACCACCCAAACAAGAAGCCAACTGAAATGTCTAGGTGCTAAAGATGAAATGATTAGTGAGATGATGAAAGATAAGGCGATGAAAATATGAAGAGATGAAAAGATGCCAGAAAATGTTATTCCTTGTGACAGGCTAATAAATGGCGAGGAAAGATTAGAGGATTAGAAAATGTCGCTAAGACCAAGGATAAAAAACTCTATCTCTGGCAACGACACCAAAAAATGTTGTGGCACATATTGTCCAGGCACCATGACAACGGCTCAGATCGGGGGCTGTCACCTTTATCCCCAATCTCTCTATTTAAGTTGTCTCCTTGCAAGCTAAGGGAGGTAGACCCTATTCGAAATGAAGAGGAAGAATCCAAGAGACACAGGTAAACACCAAATACTTGATAAAATTAACGAGATTTCATGGATTGATTATGTTAAAACCAGTGCCTTATGGAGTCAAACAAGATCCCGTTATGCAATTAAAGGTAAGTAATATATGTATAACTGCTGCTAAATGACCACAATGATATTCAACAGAAATTACCACGATCATTCATTAAGATACTGAAGCCAATCAAAAAATATTATCATGAAACGATGCCAAGTGCTTGAAATATTTCCGAAATTAAGATATTTCCAATATAACCTAGTTCGAAAATTAAAACATTCCACAGTCAAATTTTAGATAGAAAAAAATTTAGCGCATTTGACTATAGAAAATCTGAATTTTTTTTATATTTTTGTATTTTCTAGATTTTTTTAGATTTTTTTGGAATTTTTATTTATTTTTTATTATTTTTTAAATTTAAAACAAATTAAATAAAATCAATTCTAAATTAAACTTCAAAATTTAAAAGCTAGATCTCTAAACTAAACTAAAATCCAAGTTAAATTTAAATTAAAACTACATTAAAGTCAAAATTTAGAATCTAATACTAAATTAAAACTAAAAACTAAAACTAAGTTAAAACTAAAAATTCGAAACCTAAACTAAAAAATTGAATTTTAAAAAAAATGACCACACTAAAACTTAACAAAACTACAATCTAAATATTAAAACAAACTAAAATCTAAAAGAAATTTTAAAACAAAAATTGAATTACCATTACAATCTACGACTAACTTTAAAAAAAAAATTGAATCTGCTTTAAAAAATGAAACATGGGCTTTGGACTGTTCATTTGTCGTCTCCGTGTGCAAGTCGATGGATGGGAGGAGGCACAATGGCAGAAGAAGTGAATTCGATGGCGGGCGTAGGGCTGAGGTGAGATGATGGACAACGATGCAGGCTGGACGACAGACTTGGAAATCGACTGCTAAGGTAGAGAGGTAAGGTCGATGGCTCTTGATGGTGGGATCGAAAATGACCATGTAAAGGAGCAGAGCACGATAGCAGAGCTAATTAGGTTACAGTTTGATGCCATGAAGGGGCTCGAGGGACGAAAAAGGAAAATGCAAAGATCGAGAGTTCAATGGAGGAGGCTGGTGCAAGGTAGCAACAAAGGCATATGTAGTGAAAAGGAAGTCGAATGGAGGGTAGAAGAAAATGTCAGCAGATCGAATGGGAATCGAAGGGAAAATTGTAGATCAATGTGGAGCAAAGGAGAAGGATACAAAGGGATGTATAGAAGAGAAGATAAAGGCGGATGGTTGCATATCACAGGGAATGAACGCAGATCGCAGGGAATGAACAACATTCAGAGGGAATAATTAAACCCAGTACATTTAAATCTCTCCCTTCAAATTCAGATTTATCAAATATCACCCAGATTTTATCCACAGTAGGAATTTGAGGGTAGATCTGGCCTTTGGAGGCTGGATCTACCTCAGATCTTAAAAAAAAAATCTGATTTAAACCCTCAACCTGCAAAAGACTAGCGAGATCTGAAGATATACAAACCAAGAGAACGATTAAACCCTTAAAATCTTAAAAATATTACAAATTTACAAACTAATCTACAAATTTGAGGCCCTCATGGCCAGATTTGAATCCATTTTAGCACATTTTTTCAGAGATTTAAAATTTTAGGGAGAGGCACAAGCCTTAGAAAATCCTGCAAAATCACAAATTTCGTAAGGTAGACTTGGAATTTAACAAATAATGAGATTTTCAGATTTATGTTTATTAAGAGTCGGCTGGTCCAACCGAAGACTTCTCCAGACGCTCTATCTTAGAAAAATTTCCTTGCACACTTAGATCTGAACCTTAGAATGATAGAGATTTAATAAAATAACATGAGATCCTTTAGAAAAATCAGAATTTCATTTTATGAATCTAGAAAACTGCACAATATACCTGTATGCAGATTAATCCATGAAGGCCATCAACCATAAAATGAAAAAACAAAGTAGCAGAGTTTAGAGACAATTCACCACATAGATCCGAGAAGGAACATCAAAATTTGTAACCCCAAAGTCTTTATGCTTTATTCTTCAAAAATTTACGAGAGCTTCCAAGACAAGTGCACGATCATGAGATCGGATGACTCAAGAATGACAAAGACCTCTAAATTTATAGGACAAAATCTCCAACGACTAGTTTGGATGATCCTTGTCAAAATAATCTCAACCATCCAAAAGATTTAATCATCTTTTAATCAGGAGCATTGAACTTATAAATTTGGGGAAAAAACGAATTTATCATTTAATTCAATTTTAATTAACTCAAAAATATTATTTTTTAGTTAATTACCCCAAAATTTTGACTTTGACTTAACCACCTAGGCCCAAGGGTCCAAAATTTCTTAAAATTCTCAAAATTCCATTGGCCTGGGGATTTCAAAAATCATTTTCCAAGGACCCACAAATTTTTCCTTTGAAAGATTTAATCCTAACTTAGGTCCCTAAATTTATTAAATTTCTGGTTTAAGATTTTTTAAATTAATTGACCAGAAAATTTAATTAATTGACTGAGAGGCATTTTAATTATTTTTCCAACCCTCTTTACATAAGATAAAACATTTAGACACATGAAGGGGGAAAGCCCATTCGTATAGACCCTCAAATAAATACCCAATTATGTGACTCAAAACATGATCTAGTAGACCAAGTAGCTTAAACTACTTTTACAAGGACTCGATAGAAAACACTAGGACTCACTTAGCATGCTGATGGCAAAATCCACCCTAGCTTTGGGGTAAGGCTGAAGGAAAAAACTCTGTCGATCACTTACGTGAATCAGTGAGACAAAAAACCTCCTAGGACAGAAATCATCACCAACATACTAGGCTTACCTAGGTTGTTACATACATTGATAGTCTTACTTAGATCATTTATATCATAATATGCAGAATGGGTTTACATTATTCATAAAACTGTCGACTGATGATGGAATCTGAATGGTGCAACCACATCGAACATGACGAATCCCATTTGAAAAAATGGGGGTGTACTGCTATGGGATAGTTGACAAAGTGAGGTCAACATCGACAGTACTCTCGAATCACGGTTAGGTGCAATTATTGGTCATGCACGCAATAAACAGGCTTCGGGTCTCCTGGGTGGAATTCTATGGGTCCTCAGAAGAAGAGGTAGTAGCCATGATTGCTGCTAGAGAAGAAGAACCAGCCTCTCCGACTAGTCAGGTAGAAGAAGAATTGGTCTCTCCAACTAGTCAGGCAGAAGAAGAACCGGTCTCTTCGGCTGGTCAGA
The DNA here is from genome assembly GCA_034641835.2 of Pinus albicaulis. Taxonomy (NCBI): domain Eukaryota; kingdom Viridiplantae; phylum Streptophyta; class Pinopsida; order Pinales; family Pinaceae; genus Pinus; species Pinus albicaulis. Next base: position 1,472,073,894 of record CM076580.1, read on the forward strand.
CAGAAGAAATTGATCAAGAGGAACTCGAGGAAGAAGAGATGATGGTTGATCAGGAGGGACCTGAAGAAACGAGAATGGAGGAGGTAATCAGTGACTTGGTCGAGGCTACCACACAAGAACCAACCTCACTTGAAAGACCCGCAGAAGAAGAAATAAGAATGGAAAAGGTAAAGGGTGACATGGTTGAGGCTGCCACACAAGAACCAGCCTCGCTTGAAGAACCCACAGAGAAGGAAATGATGGACATTGTCCAAGAATTCGATATTGTTATACAGTTGTCAACTTTTGTTAATAGAGAACAGAGGAGTGAAATTATGGATAAAGAAACGGCAAGTGCTGCTGTTTTGAAAAAAAAAGCATCACCTGCCCATATAAATATTAATATTGATACTAGAGGGGGTGTTAGATAAGAACCGCCCCCAATTCGTCTAGAACAAGAAAATTCAGCCAGTGGAATCGAAACTGGACCTCAAGAACCGGTACCAATTGTGAAAACAAGGGCGATTCATGAGGAAAAAGGAGGTAAATAAGGAATGAACCAGGAGGTCAATGTTGTTCCACAAGAACCAATATCGACCCTGGTTGAAGTAGTCATGCATGAAGTCCCGGTTCAAAATGGAAATGAAGATGATGAGTTTGTTCCTCATTCTCCGTTCCAGTCCCTGATGCCTAGAGGGGTGAGGGGATTTCACTCACCCAAATGGTTAATGGAAGTAGTTGCTCCCTCAGTACTAAAATTTGTTGACACGGCTAAAATTGGCCCAGTCACCATCGAACCAGAACACTTAGAGGCTCGTAAGGAAGACATCGTTCCTGTGGAAACTTTGGAACACAGGAGGATAAATGAAGTTATCGACTAGACAACAGAAGTTCCTGGATGAAACATTGAAGAAGAAGCCCCTAGAGATAGGGAGCCCAGCCAAAAGGGCTTGACAAGAGAATCTATAGAAAATTTGGGTAGAATCCTACTGCCCTCTGAGCCTGTCATAGGCCCAGAAATAAAATTCATTTTTAAACAGGAATGGATTGAACAATGTGAGAAAATAAGGATACCTCTCAAGAAGAAGTATCAGCTGCAGTTTAGTGAAACTATGAGACTAAAAAGGGAGGTTCGAGATTCGAAGAAGCAAGTTTCACGTTTGAAACGGAAGGTAAAAATATTTAAATGGAGAGCAATAAAGCCGAAGATTGAAGTCTCCATGATAGCTACTCAAAAATGACTCGATCGAAGAGTTGTTTGAAGGTCGAGAATTTGTATTGGCCACTGAAATTCAGAAATGGCAGTCTGCAGTGAGCGACCATAAGAAGGAAACAACTAGGGTTTGGGAACAAGCCGCCAAAGTTATCACAGGGTACATGGATTAGTTATATAAGGCACGACTGAAGCAGGCTAAATAGAAGGAAAAAATAGAGGAATTGGAAGAACAAGTTCAGTTGCTGAAGACAGATAAGGAGAAAATGTTCTCCTTGGCATAACAGGTAATGGCCTGTAGACCTCCTGAACATAGCTATGCCTTATTCCTTCATGAACAATTTCTTTTCTTTTGTTTCAAAAGTATATAAGGAGATTTGGTACGAAATTGAGGACCCCATTCAATTTCTCCGTATTTTAAAAATTCATGACATTATCAGACATCACTTAATGTGCAAGATCTATATGCATGCATATTATTTAAAGCATGATAAGTCATTTAACCCCGTTCCATTCATGGGGGACATCCATTTAAGGGATTTCACCTCCTATACCATCAATCAGATTAAATGGAGAAAGTCCTAGGACACATTCGAAGAAAATCAAGTCGGAAAGTCGTTAATGATGAGAAGAGAGAATGGTCAGTCCTCAAACATTTATAACAAGCATTGTACATTTTTACAGATTGAGGGCCGTAAGGAACAAATGATGGCAACCCAGAAATGGTGTGATAACATTTGTGTTGGCAAAATTACGATGTTTTGCAAGGAAGCTCTAGACAGTTGTCAGAAGAGATGGATGTTGTCCTCCTCATCCATCAGGGAAAGAGAACCATTTGGAGCACCTAACTTTGCACGTGCTTTAGAGAGAATTCCACGTTACGTGGCATGCATTCATACCTGTGGGGTCAAATGTATGGGATTAAGGTTTCAATTTCCCCTCCTATGGTTTCCAGCTAAGCAGTATACTCTTGCATATAACGTTGACCCAGACTCGTGGAAGGATGTTGTTTTGACAGAAGGATATAAGCCACCAGGAACAGAAATGGACGCAGAATATGACCTCACATAGCTTCATGCCGATCATAGTCAGTCCAACCCGGACCCGAGGAGACGACGAGCAACATGACGACACACAGAGAGATCAGTTGGGGGGAGATGTTGGGTACTATATTTGTATACTTTCCTCTCCCATTTCACCCTATTTTTCTATCTCTTTCTACCATTATTATTCTTAAAATGCATGAGGCAAAAACCTTCTTCCTATCTTTCATGGGATATTTGATTAATGATGTATTTGTCCTGGAGGTTTTACCTTTCTATATATTAATTCCGATATTTCTTCAGCTCTAGGTAAAAGAAAATATTTGCGGCCGTGATTCAAGGCATAGCCCATCATCTCCAAAGTATTCCTTATTTGCTGTTACAGCATGACATCCATGGATGTATCAGCGCTATCTCAAGCCTTTTTATGGTTTCTTGCTGGGCAATTTGGTTGTCGTTGTAACAAAATGTATTTTTGTAACAATGAGGTTGTTGAGAGGGATCAGGGGTTTCAGGATCATTATATAAAGAAGCCAGCGGGCTGTGAATCGGGGTTAAGCCATCGGACATACAAAATTTGTAATGAATTTATTTTATCACTAATTTAATGCACAACAACTTGTTGTTTCTCCTATAATTTGTGAGTTCACCGCAGCCCTGATCAGAGAGTTGGGCCCACTCTTCTAATCATGTTTTGTCTTTTCCTTTCTTTTCCTTGTAGTGTTTTGTTTTAGTGTGATTCTTTTTTGTTGTTACAGTCACATTTAATTGTTGCGGATGCCTTTTATTTATGTAGTTCATTTCATTGTTGTTATAATGACTTGTGTGTTATAGATTAAACCTGTGATTTACAACAAACCATGTGCTTGTATCTGCATATACCTTGTCGTTAGTCTTGAAATAACTAACGTCTCGGGTTGATAATTTATGTGGAGGAAAGGGATGAATTATGTTCATATCCAGACACCAACAAAAAAAGGATAATCCCTTTCTTGTTGAGAGGGATTTTTGAGATTCGAATATACTAGTGAAAATTATGCACCTACACTAGGATGGAGCCTCAGGCTATTTTTAGGTGGATGTCTATTTGTAGATGCATGAGAAAATTCTATTTATAAATGAGGTCTATTTATAGATGTATGTGCAAGTTCTATTTATAGATTACATGTCTATTTGTAGATGCATGTCAAATATTACTATCCCTTGATAATAGTTGGACGAAAAAAATAATCTATTCTCAATTAACACTTAGAAATAGTTAACTTAAGTGGAAAATTAGTTAGCTATAGGAATTTCGAGTTGAGTGGCTGGTTGGTGGGACATGAAAGTGGACTTAGTTGTAATTGAGTGATTCGAAGTTGTAATAGAGTTGGAAGTGTAGTTATGAAAGTTGTAAAGTAGTTTAACTCAGTTAAGTGAGTTAAACTCAATTGTGTTAGTTGTAACTGAAGATACACTAGTGAGAGATCAACTGAATTAATTATTAATAATTAATTCACAATCAATGGTGTCACATGCAACTGAAGATTTACTACTGTTAACTACATACATGTCAGATCTAGTGGAGACCCAGTGGAGATGTAGGTGAAACGAACAGTTTGACTTCAGTTGTGACATTAGTGGTTGCACACATGCGACCACACACACATTGGATGTGCCAATGAGGATTGCACAGTTAAGGCAAGCAGGATTCCATTCATTCAGGGATTGCTGTTAACCGGGATTGTACAATAGAGGTAGGTTGTATGGAGGCAGTAAATTGGCTAAGGAACTTACCAATTTTTGTATGACAGTGTGAGACAATTGTATGATGTACTGAGAGCTCTTGGATTGGATCTTTGTATGAGATTTTTTCATGATCCATGATATATACATAATATATGATAGTGGGTATTTGAGCATAATGATTTCCCAGTAAATTATTTGTGTTATGTGTGATTGATATTTCTTCATGATATTGTGATTGTCGATTATGTTTTAAATTCCGCGAAGATTTTATAGAATTGTTTCTGTATTTAACAGTGGAATATAATTGTTAGATGAGGACAATCCAAGATATATATGCATGTTGTATAATTTCTACATTGCATCATTCTTGGTGAAATACTGAGCCTCACTAGTCCTAGCACTGAGACTTTCATATCCATCTCAGCCTCTAATTCCCCTCCTCATCACAATTAATTATGGGGCTAGTTCATCCATTTCACAGTGACCTTGAAATTCATGTTTATAATGAAAATTGATACAGAGGAGGAGATGGATTAACACCAAATTGAGGTGTATTTAAAGATAGCTCATGGTCACTATCGTTGACTGATTAAAAATCCAAAATCCAATGCAAGGAAATGGTATCACTAGGAATCTTGACGTAGACTTTGTGTTGAGCCTCCAATTTGTCATAATTTTGTTGATGAAACCATCCATTTTCGCATCATTCCATTCACCAATTGTCATCATTTTAAACAATATTTATTCATAAATGCACCAAATTCCCACATACATTTTTACATGGTCTATTATTATAATTTATATTATTTTTAATGAATTAAAGAGAATTATGCATGGTTTTACTAATGATAGTTTGACAGTTCAAGTTTCTTCAGTTCCCACAGTTGTCTCCATGTTTGAGGTAGTAGCACCACACTATAATGAAATCCAACACATGGACATTGTTTCTAGAACCTCCAATATGGATTTTTGTTGATCAAATTCCATCCAACTCACACATGTGGACCTCCAGGCAAAGATAAAGGGACAATAGCAGGTGTTTTGACCAGTCAACCTCAAATGCATTTTTTTGAGAAAACTAAAGTGAATATTGAAAAACAAAAACATGGGTTTTGTTTAGCATGGGCCCAAATAGTTTCTATTCAAGCCTTTTTCTTGAGTTATTTACCATTTGGGAGAGATTGCAGGTTCTTTGGAGACCTTTTTTGCAGTTGCGTGAGAAAACATTGAGTCCATGTGTCAATAAACGCCGAGTAAAGAAAATAGTGTTTGGAATGGACTGTGCTTCATCAAATTCATGGCAAATAGGTGTCAATTTAGTTATTATCTTTAGCCATATGAATCTCCATGAAGTTAATTGCAACCCCTATATAAACACTCCATTGAAACAAAGAGGGGAGGTTAATTTTCTAAAACATATTGTGAAGTTTAAAAAAAAAAAAATTCATTCCTTTTTAATGAATAAGTACCTTGAACACTTTATGCCCAACTAACTGTTGGAGTAAATATTTGACCACCTAATTATGGAGGGCCCTTGCTGTTATCACAAAATTGTACTTGATTGGCTGCTAATCAGACAACTTCATGTAACTATTTCAAACCAACTTGTAACTAAAGCTTAGCCTCTTCAGTCTGAGAGGGCTCTCTCAAAGGGTTTAATGATATTTGATAATGATGAAACTAGATGGCTAAATCTACTTGGAAAATAACTTTCTTGTGATGTGTGTAGGTTGAAAAGAGTACAATTTTGCAACCATTGGGCTTATGGAGTCAACAAATTAGTAGTTCAGTGGTAAGGTCTCTTGACATGGAAGCTGAGGCAAGTAAGAGTTTTTAGCAGAGGTGAATCACACATGGAACATGAAATAACACATCCAATTAATCAATAAAGGAAGTCAGAGCATACACCCATGAATTCTGAGTATTAAAGATAAAAACCACTGCAAATGGTACACATAGAAAATATAGATTAGATAAGCACTAAAAAATCCATGGGAATCTCAGGTTGGTCTAGAAAAATTCCTCTGTATTACTTATATCAGTCAATTTACATAAAGCTAAAGTATTGCAAAAAATCTCCAACACTTTACAAATTCAAATATATGCCCTTTAATAGGCCTTTATACATGAGAGATGATCTGCCTCTTGGCTAGATTCATCAAAATTTTCCTAATGGCACCTTGCATAATAGGAAAACATGTGCTTTAATGAGAAAATGACAGCTACACTACAAAACATTCCTTTTCCTAATAGGAATCAAACTGTTAATTATTACATCAACTACCTTATCTCCTAAAACAGTCACACATCTAACAATTAATGCTTCACATGTTCGCATGAGCTATTACAGAACTCATCACTACTTGACATCTTGATTACCCCCCTCAAAATATGGAAACAAACCCTATTTTTCAGGAAAATAAGTCCTTATCTTCAACGCATGATTTAGCTGATGGATTGTCTTCATTTCATGGTCTTCAAGTCATGGATGATTTCCAAAAAGGCCCTTAACCCTTTGAAAGTATCCACTTGTCAAAAAATGCCCATAAATCTTCTTAAAAACCTTCAAAACAACTCGCTACAAAATTTTGGCAGTTTCATAGCGTACAAAAAATGACCTTTGCAATCAAATATTCTACTTCTTTCCTTCGTCATTGTGTTCAGTGTGCCTCACACATCCTCCATATCATTTACTTTCCTTGGAAGCTACCCAAAGTGGTTTTAAATGAAAAAAGAAAGCTATAGGTGGTTTCATAGCATTTTCCTGGCTTCAAGCCTAGGAAACGCTATGAAACTGTGGACAATTGTGCATATTCCAGATTTTTGCCTAGTTTCAAAAATGTACCTTCCAACTGCAATAATTTGTTTTTCAACATGCCATTGAATTTTCAAAATATAAACCATCTCAAACTAAGAGTCTCAAGGTGTTTCTTCTTCATTGATGATGAGTTGAGCTATTGGCTCCTCAACTACTGTCATTTTTCGACCCTTTTTCTCTAACTCCTCATGGATCAATTCTAGTTGTTCATGGAGGTCTTTAACTTGATCCTTCAACTTTCTATTGGTAGATTTCAAGTGCATGTTCATTCTTCTGACATCTTTCACCTATTTCCGCAATGGCAGAGTCCATTTGATTAATTGTTGTGTTGTCTAGGGTCATTGATACACTGTCAACCTGCTCTTCCCAAACCTCTTTCATCTTTTCAAACTGAACCTTCTGGACATTATGTTTCCTTGCCTCCTTCTTCATGCCTGCTATTTCATGATTAGATAACCTCGACTGTTCTTCAAGGAGTTCAAACTCTGTTTTTTCAATGAATTTCTCCTTTCCTTTCTTTTGCTTGCTAACTAAATCTTCTTTTGTAGGTGAAGATAAGTCAATAATGTCTTGTGTTGGCTTGACTGTGTCAGTGGCTCGATGAACCTCTTTACTGTTTTCCAACAATTTTCTAGCATGTCTTGTCATGGCATTCCTAGCCTGGAACATAAAACCTGCATCCTCACCTTCAAATTCTAACCTCTTTGCTGATTTAGCTTTCTTGAGTTTCTGTCCACCTTCATATATATCCTCAGCTTGGACTATAGGAGTCTCTTCAATATCAATGTCATGTAGTATGTCTTTTAAATTTCCTTTGGCCACTGTTTGGCTCCTTGTAATCCTTTCGCTTCCTTGTTTACTCACAGCTTGCTCTTGTTTTGCAGGTTTGATCATTATTAAATTTTGTTTTGCAGGTGGAACAATGGGTGTATCAAATCTCTACAATTGCTCTATTTCCATCATGTCTGGTTCACTTTTCTCTGCCCCTACTCATTCACTTTGTTCCGTCACTAAAGGTGATGGTATCCCTCTAGGTTTAGGAGTTCTTTTAGGGGTAATGGTATCCATTTCAAAACCAATAACAAATAGAAATGAAGACAAGTCTCTGCCTAGTGTTTGTAACTCATCTAAAACCAACAATTTTATTAAGCCATGATGAAAAAGTAAGGTTTCACTTCCATCAAATTTAACTTGAACTTTATCTGCCATTTTTTTTAAACTTCTGTGTAAATAGAAAGGCAGATCAAGAGATATCTTACCAACAAAGTGTAGGAGAAGCTTGAAGTGGTAAGAATAGACTTTATGATATCTTCCTTCACAAGTGAAATATTTCTAGATAATAAGAAATAGCTTCGAGAAATTGTCCTTCATGCAGCTCCTTGGAATGACATTTGTAAGGTCAACTTCACTATTTTCTGGCTTGATAAACTCTTTGCATTCCTCCATGTTGAATTTGAACCCTTTGAACCATTTTTCTTGTCCTCTTGGAATCCTTGTTGTTGCTGCAATGATCTCTGGTGTTTTAATGAGATTCAACATTCCCACTTTTGTAGTTGTTCCATTGAAGTTTAGGGAAAATTATTTGGAAACATGTACATGGCATCCTTGTAGTCTTTCACAAAATTGTAAACATCTTTTTCTTCTTAAAACCTCTACATCTATTGGGTCTTCATTTATTAGGTTCATGTTTTATGGCTCATATCTAAGGCGGTGGCCACCTCTATTTGTCTTCCTTTTTGCAGCCATGGTTCTTTAAATTCTTCTCTGCTCGCTTAATCAGTGATATCTGCAAACCTTTGAAAAAACCATTTACATCTTGGGCTCAATGAAACAGCTCTCCAGAGCTCAATAATACACAAAGAAGGAATATAGAATGACAAATGAATCAATTTGGAAAGATTTTGAAGTTCGGTGACCACTCATAACATAATGATGACTCATACATGCTTAAAATGGTGATGATGACTTTAGCCTGGACTATGTACCTTGATCCTTACCCTAACTGACTCGAATGGCATCTAACTTATCCTTTTCAAATCATTTTCTGACACCTAACGGCTAATTTGACATGACAGACAGGAAACCTTGCTTTTGTAGAGTACCTAGTGTATTTCTGGGCATTTTCGATATGAAAGTATTAGCAATTTCGTAGCAAAAGTGCAATTTATCTGTGTATTTCGCTATGAAAGTGTGGTTTGTTGACTAAAATGACTCTTTTGATGCTATAACCTTGGGAAATGAAAAATGTTAGAAAATTATATTGATGTGATATGAGGGGATTTGAATGAGGGTGGGTTTAGACCTTACAATAGGCTAAATATGAAAAATTATAAATTTTCTTTGACCAAGTAATGAAAAATGAATCCTATAACCCTACCTTTGACACATGAACATCTAGGACTTTGTCAAATGATGCTTCATTTCTTTTGAGTGATAACACCTGCAAACAGTGAAGGTTCTGCATTTTATGTTTTTAATGTAGTTGTTTTCATGTTTCTATTTTATCATTTGATGTAGTTATTTTCATAATTCCAATTTGTCATTTGTAGTAGTTGTTTTTAGAACTCCAAATTTTCATTTGTTGTAGTTGTTTCCATAATTCCATTTTGTTATTTGATGTAGATGCTTTCATAAGTCTTCTTTTATCATTTGATGTAGATTCATCCATCTTTCCTTTCAAATTGCAAAATTGTAGAGGATTCATAGTTTTACTTCTAGAGCAACAATAATTTATTTTAGAGCAGTTTTACAAGTTCGTGATTGGTTTATTTCAAGAGCATGAGTGATTTCTTTTCGAAACAATAGTGTTTGAGTGATTTCCTTTCAGCACATGAGTGTGTTATTTTCCGTTCATAACTAATTTCGTTTTAAGAACTATAGTGATTTCTTTACAAGTTTCATTGCCATAACATTTCATTTCAAAAACATAAAAATGTATAAGTTCACTTTTCTAGAATTCAATTTATCTTCATGCACAAGATTGTTAGAGAATAACAATTTTTAGAGACTAACAAATAAATTAGTTAAGATTTCTTCATAAGATAGAGAAAGTTTGTTTCAGCTTTTACAGAGTAGAAGCATGTTGATTTTTAGAACTTAGTTGTAATTTAAATTTATCAATTTCATAAGAATAGAAATATCCTTGTAATTAATCTCTACAAATCCAATCATCACACCAATAAATTAAGTGAATAAATGAGGCTTCTAACATATATTGTGCACTTGCAGTTGACAAGTTTACCAACTCCCGTTGATAGTTTATGTAATCAATTTAAGACAACTAAATTGACCAAACACTTTACATGCCATTTATTAGTGTGATTTTGACAGGAGTATTGGAAAGGAGTAGGTCGAGGCTAGACAATTAATGATGGCTGTAAAACAATATGGTTCATCGCCAAAAAGTGTTATGGGGGCTACAAAATCTAAATGTTTATTTTCACTTCAAAATCCTTGACGTTTCTTAATGCTCTTTAATGCTTATAATTATTCCCATTTTGTTAGGCGGAAGGGTCATGGCAAAGGGGAATTAAAAATGATTCTATTGTTCAATTCTATGAACCCTTGCTCTACTCTTGTTCTTTTATTAACTAAAGTGTCTGATGTTGAATTCAAATTCCTCAGGACATTAAAGAATTCAATTTGTTCCATTTAGTAGAGTTAAATAAGAAACCGAAGCAAAATGTGAGAGAGACTAATGATATGTCAAGCTTTAGCCTCCCCTACTTTCTATATTACAATTAATAAATCAACATAAACCATGATTTTCTGAATTTTGTTTTCAATACCTAGCTCTAAGACTTTCTAAAGAACAAGGTAGTCTCCTGAATTATTGGTTGCAATGCCTAAACCCCAATCATATTGTTATGTACATGTATTTTTCCCTTCACTCATTCCGTTAGGTCACAATGTTGAAAACTTAAATGACTGTGATACCCATTGTCACACCTCCAAAGAGACTACTTTTACCAAAATAAACAAAAAAAAATTGCATTTCCCATTACTAAGGATAAAATATTCCTACTTGATATATAGTTAGGTTACAGTGAATTCTATAGCATGACTACTCTTCAATTAACTCTCCTTAAATTCTGATTGAAAAGAAACCAAGGAATTTAATGATCAAATAAGACCGGCGCGTAAAGCAGTTTATAACATATTAAATCAGTATACAAAGATTGAGTGCATGTACCACATTTGGCTTTACAATATTTATGATTTCCGATATTTTTTTTTTTATTAACTCCAGATTACTGGTTATATTGTCAGTCAATGGTTATACATATATTTATAAACCTTATTTATATGGTTTGATCCATTGAGATGACCACCTGCCCCAACCTAGGTGAGATTACCATATATTATCAAACTGGAGTTAGGGCTTGAGCCTGTCTGGAAACTTCAATATGTCTCCAATTCTCCCCGGGATGCAGATCTGTGAGAGAAATCTATGGTCAAAATTATAAGCTGATGATCTACGGTGGGGGTTCTTTAAATGAATATAATTTGTTGAGGATATTTCATTCTGGACTTATGTCGTGATATTTGTACTATTTTGTTGTATATAAACTGTGAATTCCATCTCTTCGTTGTTTGAAGTTATGTAGAATAGGTTTTGAACAGATTAATGAATTGAATGAATAGGACTAGTGGCAACTTTCGTAACCTTTAACGAAATGAAACCATGCATGCTAATTTCATTTTTTTTTTCATTCATAATTTCTTCCATAGGGAAAAATAGAAGAGACTATTTCCCCGACATAAAAAAATTATGCGTCGCCTTCTTAATACTTCAATTTTTTAATTTCAAATCTGGAAACACAGCGAAGTGCCATACGCCTTTCCTCCCCATGTCGAAATTCAGGAATCACCTCTAGTTTGATTTCAGGTTCTACAATGATGCAGTTATCCCTACTGCAATAAAGGACTTGGGGGATTTTACTGTAATTACCAGTTTTGTCAGTTAACACAAAATTGACAGCTATGCTGTCAGGTATTGACAATGGATAATAACTACTCCCTATTTGGATAATAATTTTCAATAAAGTTACCCATTTGCAATTTGTACACAAACTTGCGGTTTACTTCCAGCCTTCAGCCATAGAACCAATGACTAACTTATTTTTATCACTAACAATGTTAGTGTTCTCTAGAGAAACAGAGAGTTTTATTTTTATGCTCTAATATATTATACCATATCCATCTTTTCTATAGATATAAATTCTATTGTAAACCTTCATTCATAATGCTTATTATACCTTCGTTAATCAGAAAGAAAAACAATAATATTTAATACCAGTAAAAACTATATCTAACTTTCTGGTGGTAGTAACGAAACAAGGAATTTTTCCTCGCAACCGATTGAGTTTAGGCCACTTACTGAATCTCCCCCTGTTCTATCCTTGTGCGAAAGGTATATTTCTCTAGAAATATCTGGTTCAGATGTTCTCCTTGAAAATATCTAGTCCCAACCAGACATAGTGCGAATGTTCTGACACCAATAAAATTTGGTTTTCAAAGCCCAACTAACCAAAAAGGAAAAATATTAGAAATGATGCAGCTTCCTGATGTCCTCTATGAGTCACCTCGGATTCATCAACCCAGACATAGTGCAAATGTTCTGACACCAATAAAATTTGGTTTTCAAAGCCCAACTAACCAAAAAGGAAAAATATTAGAAATGATGCAGCTTCCTGATGTCCTCTATGAGTCACCTCGGATTCATCAACCCTATCGGTTCCTCTTTTTTCCTTTTTTAATCTCCTCAACTTCAAGGAGCAGTATGAGCATGATCCCATAACTATTCAACGACCTCTGACAGGTAGTTTCGAACTGCTTCCTCTTCATTTGACCATAAACATTTCATTTGTAGGATACAATTTTTTTATATATATAATAAAGTTAGACCAAAAACATTTTACGAAGTTTTCTTTTAATTGCAATAAAGAAAATATTTACAATTACCAGAGATGACATATATAAAACAAATAACTACCTTATTACTGTAATTATATTTTCAGGTACTCTTATACTTATTTTCAATTTAAAAATGTTTCATGTTATGATATAAGGATTTAAAGATTAAAAGATGGAATTGTTTTTAATAATTTTGTTTGGAGTTTCGGGTGCTGGAATCAAGTGAAATTTTTTGAGGTGAAATTTTTATTGTGTTATTTAAAATGGTTTTTTGATTGTATGATATGGATTCATCACTCTCAAAACTCTCAAAACTTCTTATGGAATTTCTATTTTGCAGGGGTTACCCATCAAACTTGTGACTTCAATGAATTCCTATGGTATTTTAGAGAAATTAGATCCTAAAAGGATTCCTTCATCGCTCTCAAAACCCCTTATGGCACTTTGATTTTACAGGGGTTACCCATCAAACTTGTGACTTCAATGAATTCCTGCCGGATTTTAGAGAAATTAGATCCTAAAAAGATTCCAAAAAGTCTCATTAAAGACAACTAGTTAATTAATTATGTATTCTTAAGTGGATTACATATGCCATAACACTCCCATGTAAGATCATTGTTCTATCTAATCTTGATGGAGGTTGGACTTGTTGAACCACACACATATTTCCTAGTGATGATGATTGTCCTAGCTGATGATTGTTGTTTCTTGCATCACACACTCTTTTTATTGATTTATTATTAATATAAGAAATGTATTTTAATTTTATTGCGCTTAGAGGTGTTAGATAACCTAATAAGGGATAGATGTTGTCATGTAAAGTTACATTTAAAAATAGTAAGACTAATAATATCAAATAAATTAATGTCAGCCATAATTAAAATACTTCAATTTTCACCTTAATTTTAAATAACTATATATAAAATTATAAATTAATTGAAAGTTTAGAAAAATTAAAAATTTCCTTTTAGTATGAGGAATAGATGTAACTTTTTCACTAATTAATATATAGATTAGTAGACAAAAAGTAATTTAGTTTCTAGTATGAGGAAGAAATGTAATTTATTCACTACTTAATATGGGGATGACATAAAATATTATTATTGATATCACATGATGTGTAATTCATGATGGGTTATAAATAAAAAATTTCAATACATATGTTGAGTAAAATATGTTATCATGAAACATATATGGAGATAGAAATATTGAGAGAATTCTTATTCCATTAATAATTGATTTCTAATTGAATGTATGAGAGATATTTGTTATTCTTTCAATGCCTAGTATGGATTTGATATGTAATATTTAAGAAAATATTAATAATAAAAATAATTAAATATATGCATACAAGAAAAAAATACGAGGGGGTGTGTTTTAACATTTAAATGTATTCAATGTCAACTATATATATATATATATATCCATCTTAACTCTGGATCTATCAGGCTGAGAGAGGGATCAAATCTCATTTCACTCTAAAAGAGATCTGCATCTCAAGAGATTTGATCCATCTCGATGCTTGGTAGATCAGGGGTTAATATGGATCTGGAGACGATATGATCTTGAACTTCGTTCAGTACAATCCTTTTTTCATTTGCTATCCTTTTTTCCTTTGCTACGTATTTCTTCCACTCTGCTAATTCATGTGCATCATCTGGAGCTGTTTCAGGATGTCCTTGTCAATGAACTCCACCAATCCATTTTCCTCCAAGACTGCTTCCATCCGGTTTCTCCAAGAAATGTAATTTGAGCTACCCTGAAGGGCATACTAGAACCTCAGACCATAGAACACCATCATGATCCTGCTGATAGTTATGGAGAAGAAATATTCAAAACTTGTTCCTCCTGCATTCTTCTCCTCTAAAGTACAAACTCATTGGCTTATCAATACCACATGTCTAAATAAACATAACTCATTTCATATGAAATTTTTTAATTAATCAATTTGATTAAAATAGAAATAAGGGCATAACTACTTTGAAAATAAATTTCAACCATTGATTTCTGTATACTATTAAGAACATTCTAGAATATTTCGTGGAGGTTAAATCCCTACCATCCACCTAATAATTATTGACAATTAAAATAAAATTATCGAAGTCCTATTCCAAAATAGCCATGTCTATCAATAAAACATTTTTTTCTTAGAACCACCTTTTTTCTTAGAACCACCTAAATTATATCTGATTAATACAATTATAAATCTATTATACTATACATATTCTTTAACATACAAATATCATTTGTTTTAACATAATGAATGAATTAATTACATATATAGCCCCAAGGGTTAGCTCAAGTGGTATAAATCCATGCATGAAGTTCACTCTCCTTGATTCCCTTGGGCGAGGCCCCATAGTCAGGGCCAACCATTTATCCAGTTTATTATCGATGATATGTGGGGAAGTACTCTGATATTTCATGTGATATCATTCTAAATAAAATAATTATATATATAATTGACAACAACATGCTATTAATATCATTGGTTTAAATATGAACATAAATTTTTTAATTATGATGCTAACATCATAATCCATTTTTAACAAAAATTAATGATAAAATTAAAAAGAAAAGCTTATAAATATAAGCATATTCACTAAGTTCGCTAAGCCCAACAATGGATTAAACCCGAGTTATCATCCATAAAAAATGGGAAATTACTCCACTTTCTTTTAAAAAAAAAATATTATATATATAATTTTCTTTTCAAAGGAATAGTTAGGAGTTTTCTATTAAGAACAAAATTTGGGTTTTAGGCGAGAACCCTTACATATCTTATCCAAATACACTATAATTGTAATTTCAAGTGTCAAAAACATATGGAGCCTATTCTTACAACATTTTTTGCATACAATTCTAAAAACATGCCTATTATATACTCTGTAATAGAGTCGTAGATGTAAACATAACCTAGATAACATAAGGCAAGCTAACACGAGGAAGGTAAATAGACAATTGGATGATGTAGCATTCTAGGATTTTCTTTGAACAAGAGTTCATTAATCAAACATGTTACTCTAGACTTTGTATTTTCTTCCCCTTTTTCCATGCTCCATATTCAATAGCTTTGACCTCTGTTATCACTAGTTTAAATTTCGTGACATACAAGTTCTCCATCTGTGCCAATTTGCAATGAATGAAAACCATTTCAATCCTGAACTCACCTTGAAACTCATAAATTTTTATTTTCATCAACTTAAGCTTGGTATTTATTAGCAAGTGGAGAGATTTTTGAGCTCTCTCTTCTGCCTCATTCCTCTAGTTGAAGGCGCTCAACATTCCTTCCATTGCTTTGAGATCATTTATGTAACCTTATTCATGTTGAAACAATCACTACTATAGGATGAGGATACAATGTTCTTCGTAGAGGATTGGCACAACATCAAGACTAAACTATGGATGCAGCTCTTTTTGTCAAAAATTTACTATATCAAATCCCTCCCTTTCTTGATGTAAACCGTAGAATAGAAAGATAACTTATCCAATCTATATAATCCTAAAGGGTCCTAGCATTGAGACTTTCATTTCTAGTGCCGCCTCTGATCCCCCTCCTTATCAAAATTAATTGTGGGGCTAGTTCATCCATTTCAGAGCGAATTTGAAATTCCTGCTTAGAATTAAAAATTTTACATAGGATGAGAGGAATTAACACCAACTTGAGGTGTATTGAAATAAACTCATGGTCACTATCCTTGACCGATTAAAAATCCAAAATAAAACGCAAGGAAATCGAACCACTAGGTATCTTGACGCAGACTTTGCATGCCATCTATTAGTGTGATTTTGACAGTAGTATTGGAAAGGAGTAGGTCAAGGATAGACAGTTAATGATGGTTTTCAAACCATATGGGTCATCGCCAAAAGGTGATATTGATCAGGTGCTCAAAAATGAAAGTTATCGGAATTGTTTGGAGCCTAAACTGCCGCGTACATCTCATCCTTATGAATCCTGGGCTACTCATTTCGCGGAAAACCGACACTGCATGCTCCTGTAAACGAGTTCTATTAATTTTACCAAAAATGCAAAATTTTGACAAAAATGGTGCACGTTGCCCAGTCTACAGTCCATACAATAGACTAGGCCTACTAACTAGCAAGGTTGATTAGGCTTATTGGGAAAATCAGGCTTCACCACCTAGAAAAATTCTATTGTTGTTGTTGTGGTAGAATTCTATTGAGTGGTTGGTGGCCAACCACATGGTACCACGTCGCCCAATCGAAGGCTTCCATGTGGAAGCACAGGGCCACCAATATTTTGGTTGAGTTTTGAATTACCTCCGTAGGAATTGATACCGATACCACATTTCAAACAGCGCAGAGCCCTACCGGTCAGGTTACCAACGGTTCTTATAATCCATATCCCACGACTTGTATACAAAGTTTATATGGGCAGAGGCTTGGGGTAAGGCGTCAGGGCGTAGCCCCATCCCCCACATATATACATACTATACGACCCCCTCGTGGAATCATGGGCATGGAGGAAAACATGCCAAAGTTTTCGTTTAAAAAAATAATAATTCAACCTTGTTTTATTAATTAAAAATTTGGCCTTTAGGCCCTGGCACACATTTTAACGGTCCAACAATTTTGGCGGGAATTCTGCCAAAATGGTGCTTGGTTAGCGGATTATGGGGTGAATTTGTAGGATGGTTCAAGATTTTGGGTAATTTGTAGAGCGACTAGCAGCAAAGTGAGGGAGGCTCATAACTTCTTCATTTTTTGACCAATTTGGGAGAAGAAAGAGGCTAGACAAGAATTTTTGACAATTCTGAAGCTAATGGAACAGGTTTTGAAGCCATTTGAGCACTATAAATGTATGTAATCACCACTTTATTAGCATAATGAAAGAGGGACACTCACTGGTAGCTAGACTAGGAGACGTAGCCCAGGAGGGATCAACTCCTTCATCATTTTCTCTGCTGAGATTACTTTTATGGTGCATTTATCTACTTCTTTATGTTATTTCAGAGTTTAAATCCATGCTTTATGTGTATAATAATTTAACATAAAGGCTCATAAAACTCATTTTTAACACTTGAAATTTATACACCCTCAAGCACATTTACATTAATATCTTGTACATATCAAGTTTTGTATGAGAGCCTTGGTTTTCCTGTTACTGTGAGGATTTAATTTTTTGCAAGTTTATGTGATGATTAGAAGGTTGAAGCTTAAGAGGGGAGAAAGAAAGCTAGTGGTTGCAAGTCCTCAAGTTAGGTCAAGGACAAGGAGAGTAAGTTTTCCACATTTTCCACCACAAATTATTCCTCAGATTGCAGTTGAAGTTTCAAAAAGTATGTCACATGAAGGAGAGTCTAAAAATATATCAAAGGATGAAAAAGGCTTCAGGAAAGTATTCTTTGATATTCAAATCATGGTGAGATTTCTCTATAAGGAGAGAAGTAAAAGGATGCAAGGTGAGAGCTCCAATTTTCCAAATGGAGAAGAAGGAGACAGGGACACACCTACAAAAGGTAATTGGAATGGTGACAAACCACCTTTGACACCACCATTCTCCTCATAACCATCCTCACCACCATCATCACCATCATCTTATTCCAAAACAAACCCTTCACAATCACCTCCACATTCTCCAAAGGGTCATGGTAAAAATCCATTTTTGAAGCTTGACATTAAGTTTGATTTTCCTATGTATGATGGAGAGGTAGTCGCTGAAATATTAGAGAATTGGGTATGTCAACTTGAAGTGTATTTCTGGATACGAAGGATCAAGGATGATGACACCAAGATTCAGCTTGCTTCACTAAGATTGGAAAGTGCATTTCTTATTTGGTGGGGAGCCAAAACTCAAGAGGACATGAAGAAACATGGTAAGGTCTTAACCTCTTGGAATGATTTTGTTGTTTCCTTAAGGAGACAATTTTATTCATTAGCATACATGCAAAAGGATATAGTGGACGAGAAAAACTTTAGGAAAGGTAAAGGAAAAATTTTGCAAAGCTATACTTAAGAGTTTAGGAGAAGAGCACTAATTTTGGGTGTAGATTTGACATTTCAAGAAAATTAGAAATTTTTTTAAAATAAATTGGAGGTTTGTATAGTTCCCTAAGACATACTACTCTCATGTTTAATCCTTCAAATATAGATGAAGTGTGTGTACATGACTCAAATCTAGAGGCAAGAGGGAAATATGTTTCAGAGGAGACAAGTGAGGATACCCTTGATTTTGAAGAGAAAGGAGCTCTCACCTAAGGACTCATCCTGTCGAACATTTATATTCATCATTTCCATATTTGGAAAAATGTTTGCATGTGAGTTTTTATTTCTCCATTTTGAATAAAACACCTTTTGGGGTCCAAAACTTTCCATTGGGGAGGAGTGATTAGGTCCTAAAATATATGCTAAAAAATGAAAGTTGATAGAATTTTGTGGAACCTAAACCACCACGTATATCTCGTCGTGTTGAATCTGGTGCAACTCATTTCACAAAAAACCGACATAGTATGTGTTGGGCCAGAATTGTGAATTACGGATAAATCATGCTTCCCTAGATAGGTGCTAGTCTAGAACAATAGGTGAAATACTATATGACTATTTCTCCAAACTCAGAATAGATACATAGAGAGGATTAGAGGCTTACTTGTTTAGTTTCTTCCAAATGGCTCCTTCTGTCGCTTCCGTTGCAACTTCAAATTCAAGCGGTTTGTGAGATGAAATATTGTTGCAAGAAAGAACATTGAAACAACAGAAGATGCAATAATATAGATATCTATTCAAGCTAATTAGCTAAATCAGTAAAGCATAAACCATATACATCAACTAAGATCTTGCAATATGGAAAATCAAAGCCAATACAGATGCATATAGGGAAAAATAAGTAGTACTCTTTATTGATGATAGAAGGAGAGGTTACAACCTAGTGACTGATTTGAAGTGACCTTCCGGCAATGTTCCCAAGCCTCATCACAGTATAAATCTCTCCAGCAGCAGCTTCACAAATCTAGCTCTCAATTGAAAATTCTCCAGCATTTCTCTACTCAAATTCTTCCTTCTCAGGCACTTAGATCTGTGCTCAATTTATAGATGAACTGCAGGTTGTTTTGCAATCAATAAATTTCCAAAAATAGGCAAGACATGTTTCCAGTCATGTAGATGTCAAATGGATACTTTGATCCGAAGCTTGATACATGTGAACTCTTCTAGAAGGCACTGGCCAAATGGAGATTCTAAATCAATGAGAATTTCACTCCCAATGTGACCAACGCACCTATGAATGTCAGGAAGTGCTTTGCAGAGAAGCCTTGCATGGGGCTACCGGCATATGCAATGCACTTAGGCCCCTTAGAGCCCGCGTTGGTGAGCTCTCATATGCTATATAATAAGCTTCAAACCAAGAAGCCTTTGCTTGATGAAAGTCTTGCTTGATTTGTCTTGTTTCTTGTCTTAGGGAATGTAGCAACTGAAATGATAGGGAATGATATAACCTTCATCATTGGTCCTGGATATGATGCCCAGTTAGCCAGGTCATTGGGAATGGTGCCCAAATTGACCTATAACAATTTCCCCCTAAAGCATGAGATCCAAATAATAAGAACATTTGATTGAGATGCTTTACACTTTGATGAGTCTGGAAAAAAAGTGCAGTGGTCACCTAAATCAATATTCCAATACATTAAATCATGATATATCCTCTTTTGATCATAATTTCTGAGGGTAGGCATTCCCATATTCAGCACATAAAACAATCTAATAAGATGTACATAATTTAGAAAGTCGTCTTCATCGGAATGTTGCCCAGATGCAGACATGCCTACAGATATAGGCCCATGTTTGGATGACAATCTGTATGTAAGGTCACCATATAGATGATGTGTACAACAATCCTGAAGTCGCAGCCCGGATGGCTGAAAATAGATCTGGGTCTTCTTATCTCGTTCATTCGATCATTTGGGTACAAGTCTAGCCATGCGAATATATGATTTGTAGTCGAACATGGAAAGACATCATTTGATTACTAGCCAATGATGTGTGATGTTAGAAAACGCGAGAGAACCACCATTAATGTCAATTTCCCTCAAGGTATTGCAGGACATTTCGTAAGGCGTGAATAGATGATTTGATGTCAAACACCAAATAAAATCTTTCGGTCAAAAGTCCGGAAGTGAGGATCTTGTTGGCGCTGTAATAAGCCTCATAGTACCAGAATCTCATGTTTCTAAGTGAATTTCCTGGATATTGATTTGTCTTGGGCATAAATTTTGTAAAAACCTATAACTATCGATCTATATGATTTCAGAGTTTTTCCTATGTTTAATGCATAATCCTATTCAATGATGTGAATGTTTTCTTTACCTATGTCACAAATGTCTGTCTAAAACTTGATTAGCTAATGAATTAGTTAAAGTGTTCAAATTTTTGGAAATGTGTTGATATTGAATGAAATCAAAATGTCTTTCCAAAATTCAAACTCTTAGGAACAATCTAAGAAGTGTTGGATTTCTAATATTATAAATACTAGTAAGTTGTAATACCACAAGTTGTGAGTCTAACCTTATGATTATGCGGTTAATACCAAATGAAATAGTATCAGAGAGAAGTTCGATCAACGTGCTATACTCAGCGATATTGTTCGTCAATATATCGATAGAAATCCCTTGAAAACTCACTAACTCATCGTTTGGAGCAAAAATGGCCCACACTGCAGAGGATAAATTCTGCATACTATGACTAGCACCATCAGCATATCCAACAAATGGTTCCAGAGATTTAGTCATCTATGATGAAATGTAAAGCAGGTCAAGAAAAATCTAAAAACAAATTAATATAGTGAATGCAAATCAATAGCATATATACAATATAATACAAAAAATTACTACGCTCATGATTAAGCAAAGTAATGTTTGAAATACAACCCATTTCGTAATCAGCTAACTAGTAGGCACCCTTAGCAAGAACTCTTTTGACAATATAGGGGCCATGCCATAATGGTTCGAATTTCCATGTACCTATTACATCAGCTTCTTGATCATAAAGAAGGACCAAGTCACCCTCTAAGTAGATGCAAGGTTGGAAATTTTTGTCATATTGGGCCTTTATACATCTTTTATGTGCTTCATTGGCCAACTAGGCTTCACGACGCATTTCATCTAGATGGATGAGGCTAAGGAGACGTGCTTCTTCTTATGAGGTGTCAGGTAACAAGTCTATCACGAGTTTTAATGATGATATTTCACATTGGATTGGTAAGATAGCTTCCAGACTATACACCAATTGAAAAGGAGTAAATCCAGTTGCGTTTCTCACCGAGGTTTGGTACGTTCTCAAAGCGGAGTATAGGATCAAGTGCCAATTCCTTTTATGGACTCCTATCATTCGTTGAAGCATTCGTTTAATAATTTTGTTAATAGCCTCAACTTGTCCATTTGATTATGGATAATAAGGAGTAGCATTATCATGTGACAATCCTAACTTGGTAGGAAATTCAAACATCTTATGGTTGCAAAAATTCTTCCCATGATTTATAACTATAGCCTGTGAGGCCCCAAACCATGCAATAATGTGGTAGAAGAAAAACAATGCAGTTGTCTGTCCTGTGTTGTTGAATGTAGGCATCACTTCGGCCCATTTGGTAAAATAGTCGACTACGACAATAATATAACCATGCCCCTCAGACGAAGGAGGGTTACAGGTCATGAAGTCAATACCCCATTTCATAAATGGTCCAACAGAGACAACAGGATGCATTGGCGCTGGTGGTTTGAGGATTTTACAATAAAAAATCTGGCATGCATGACAACTTCTGACTACGAGGATGCAATCTCGAAAAATAGTAGGCCAAAAGTAACTGGCGTGGAGTATCTTCTGCACGGTAGCATATCTAGATAAGTGTCCACCACAAGCCCCAGCATGACAATCATTTAATATTTTTTTGGCCTCCTCATGGGTGAGGCGCCTCCTTAAAATGGTATTGACACCATGACGATAAAGTGTATCTCTAACGATCATATAATCTTTGGCTTGGTATCGAATATGTCACTGATCAGAGAGAGAGGTATTAGGTCGACAAGTTTAGGTTTGGGTATAAATGATGAAATCCCCATACCAAGGATCAGATGAACCAATCAGAAACAAAGACTCATTTGAAATAGATGGTTTCGACATAGTAGTAGTACTATCAAAGGGAAGGTCATAGAGAAGCTCAGCCAAAAATAAAGACTTATTTGACTTGGATTTGATGAATTCCAAATCAAATTCCTGCAAAATGACAATCCATTTTGAATATTTTCCCTCGAGAAATTGACGTGATAAGATGTAAGTCATGGGGTTGCAATTCAAAACTATTTTTGTTTTTTGGAGCAGGATATAATGGTGAAATATTTGGACAACTTGTATAGCTGCCAAGGAAAGCTTTTCCACGTACGAGCACTTAACTTCCGTATCATTGAGATTACAACTCAAATAATAGATCGGATGCTCCCAAAACCATAGCGATGGTCATTTCAGCCGCGACGATATATAGGAAAAAATCATTTTGATAATTAGGAGGATAAATTAATGACCCTCGGACAAGATGGTCCTTGACAACATCAAAATAATCTTTCTCAACTTGGTCCCAATGGAAGGGAACCCATGTTACACAGAAATTTGTCACCGTCCCTGCCATTCCCCATCCCGCACATTGGAGGGCTCAGTCTGTGACCTGTGAGCAGAGACAATACTTGAAAATACTTTCATTGTATCCCTCTGAAGATGAGCTTTCATTGCCCTGAAGACATCTCCCTGCAAAAAACCCTAAAAATAGCTCTTTTTCCATTGGCGCGGTTCCACAGTTCAGCCCTCGTGCCAAGGGGACAAATCCTCCAAAGAGGGCACGCCAATTGGCGCTCTGTCATAGAGCCACACCCGCGCCAACCATATTAAGAGGTGTTTTTTAAAAATAAATGGTGGAAGTTTCGTCCTAACCAATTCCTGGACTGATATCTATCTTGAGTTGGGAGGTTTGGCTACGGATTTCCATAGAGAGGAAGTGGTTTTCCACCTCTCATGGAAGCTTCCTTGATGATAGGGCCAATCCCATAATTATAGGGATCCCAACTCCCCTTCCTCCTTCTATAAAAGCTTGCTCATCTTCATGGCAAGCTAATCTCCAAGTTCCCAAGAGCTTTCACATCCTTATGCTGCAAGAGCCTTCTTGATTCCCTTAAGGCCAAATCCAAGCAAGGAGACTATTTTCAAGTATCCGGAGAGAGAGGCTTGTCCCATCCTTGACAGGCTTTATCGAGACATGTTTTGCTGATGACCCGCCAAAGGAGAGTGCTGCGTCGAAGCTATGGTTGTATTCTTCTTTTGACTCATTAATGATAAGCGACTATTGGTTATGGTTCCACTCTTGTTCTTGATTATGTTCATGAGTTATGTCCTCTTCGACTGACATATAGTTGTATATACTAGATTTTATGCTTGCGTTTGTGTTGTTTCTTGCATGTGCAGGTGTCCGACCACAGAGATCGTGAGGATTGTGATCTGCCAGGGCAAAGGAACAGGAGCACCACCTCTTCTACAAACGACAGTGTTGGATTCCAGGTAAGCCTTCATCGCAAGTCGGTTTATTTGCAATTAGGAACCTGCATTGTAGCATGTTTGATTGTTGCTAGACCTGATATGGGCTAGTAGGGATCGCCTTTGTCTAGAGCGTTATGCATCTCAGGTTTCTACTCCTCCTCTCCAAACACCAATCTTGACACACGAGGTTCTTTCGGAGGGAAACCTGAGTAATATCACTCAAACCATCCCGATAAACATCTCCATTAAACCGGGGATCGTTGAGAATATACACGTGGGAGTGACTTGTTCTCCTGATGAGATTCAAGTCTATACTAATATTTTTAAAGAATTCAAAGATGTGTTTGCCTGGTCCTACGAGGAAATGCCTGGGATTGATCCCAGTATCATACTTCATGAGATTCCAACCTACCCTGGTGCGAAGCCCATGCGCCAACGCTTACGCCCAATGCATCCTCATAAAGCCACTGCAATTAAGGCAGAAGTTGAAAAACTTCTAAACGCGGGCTTTATTTATCCCATCCCCCTCACAAAATGGGTTTCCAACATTGTCCCTGTTGATAAAAAGCAGGGTACTATTAGGGTCTGTGTTGATTACCGTGACATTAATCGCGCCTGTCTGAAGGATAACTATCCCACTCCGTTCATAGACCAAATCATCGACGAATGTGCCAGAAGCGAGATTTATTCCTTGATGGACGGCTTTTCGAGGTACAATCGGATAAACATTCTACCTGCTAATCAACACAAGACTACATTCATCTGTCTGTGGGGTACTTTCGCCTATAAAAAGCTCCCGTTCGGCTTGAAGAATTCTGGAGCCACTTTCCAGCATGTGATGTCTTACGCTTTCCATGACATACTCCATATCATTCAGCCTTATCTGGACGACTTGCCAGCTCACTCATCTAGGCGAGAGGACCACCCTGAACACCTCCGCCAGATTTTCCTTCGCTGTAGATGCTACAATATTAGGCTTAATCCTCATAAATGTGTCTTTTACGTGGATTCTGGCCGTCTTTTTGGATTCATAGTCTCCAAAGACGGAATTCGCCTTGACCCTTTAAAATTCGAGGCTATCATTAATCTCCCATCACCCTCCTCATTATATCAGCTGCAGAGTCTACAAGGAAAAGCAAACTTCCTTCGACGCTTTATCCTGAACTATGCGGAGGTGGCTAAAGGATTCACGCACCTATTAAAGTAGAACGTTCCCTTTCATTGGGACGAAATTGCTCAACAATCCTTTGAGAAGCTCAAGACGTTACTTGTTAATGCTCCTTTGCTTCGTCCTCCTAACTATCATCGTGATTTCACCTTGTATCTTGCCGCCGCGTTTAGCACCATAGCTATGGTTCTGGTACAGGATGACGATGATGGTAATGAACATGTCTTTTATTATCTATCACGGAACCTTCTCGACATAATTGGCGTTAGCCGCAGTACATGCTGTGCAGCGTTTTCGCCACTACATCCTGTTGCATACGATAACAGTGGTTTCAGATTGCAACCCCATGACATATATTCTTTCTCGAAAATTACTGGGGGTCAAGTACTCCAAATGGATCGTTATCCTACAGGAGTTTGACTTAGAGTTCACTACTGCTAAGTCAACCAAATCACTTGTTTTCGCGGATCTTATATGCTCACTCTCGACAGACTCCACTTCTTCACACTCCGAAGATCATATCCCAGATGAAAATATTTTCCTCATCAGTACTCGTGACCCTTGGTATGGCGACATAATCGTGTATCTTCAGAACTTCACATTTTGGTCTGAGTTGACTAAAGATGCCCGATGTCAATTTCGGCATCAGTCTCAACCCTACCGCATCGTAGGAGATACCTTATATCACGTTGGAGTAGATTCGGTGCTCCGTCGGTGCCTAACCTTGGAAGAGGCTGAAAGGGTCCTAAATGACTGCCACAGTGGCGCCTGTGGTGGACATATGTTCGGATATGCCACTGCCTAGAAAATTCTGCGAGCAGGTTACTTTTGGCCGTCAATATTGAAAGATTGTATCGTCGCAGTCATAAATGTCACGCGTGCCAGGTGTTTCAGCACAAGATGCGTGCGCCGCCTCTCCCTTTGCATCCTGTTATTACTATCGGCCCTTTTGCGAAATGGGGAATGGACTTTATGATGTGTAACCCTCATTCAGCCGGCGGGCATGCGTATATAATCATCGTTGTCGACTACTTCACCAAGTGGGCCGAAGCGATGCCTACACTAGCTGCCGACGGTAACACAGCTACCCAATTCATCTTCAACCACATCATTGCACATTTTGGAGTCCCTCAAGCCATCGTTACTGACCATGGTACTCATTTCTGAGATTATATGATGGCCGAGCTGACTTCAAGGTTGGGCTTACGCCATGATAGCTCAATGCCATATTACCCTCAGGAAAATGGCCAGGTTGAAGCAGTGAACAAGGTTTTGGTCACTATGCTTCAACGAGTAGTTGGTATTCACAAATCCAATTGGCACCTCTAACTGTTCTCAGCTCTATGGGCATACCGGACGTCTGCAAAGAGTGCAATTGGATTCACACCATTTCAATTGGTGTACGGTCTGGAAGCAACTCTTCCGGTTGAATGCGAGATTCCTTCTTTGAAATTAGCTGTGGAACTTCTACCTGATACTTCTGCTGAGGGAGAGCATCTTTTGTATCTGGAACGGTTAGATGAAACCCGCCGTTTAGCTGCTTTAGTCATTGAAGCACAAAATAAGCGGGTCAAAGATCACTTTGATCAATCAATTTCTCCGCGTTCCTTTATTGAAGGAGACCTCGTCCTCCTATATGATCAAGCACATGAGAAGCTTGGGGCTGGTAAGTTCCAACCTATGTGGCATGGGCCCTACATAGTAAAATGCATTTTGAAGAATGTGGCTTATGAGCTTATGGATTATGAAGGAGTTCTACTGGCGCAGCCCAGAAATGGGCTGTACCTCAAAAAATACTACGCCTGAAGTGATTTTTGGTGTAGTGTGTGTACATAGGTGTGTGCTTTTCATTTGTGTGCATGTGTGGTGTGGTGTGCGATGTAAACATATTTCTGCTAATTGGGTCTTCCTGATTGTGCAGATGTCCATCAATCCGTTTGTTGGTTTCGCGGATGGTGCCTCTCACAGTACCAGGAATCTGTCTTCGGCGGCCTGGGTAATCTACGATCCTGCTGGTGAGTTGGTCAACCCTCAAGGTGTGTGTCTGGGATGCACTACAAATAACATCGTGGAATATAGTGCTTTGTTAGAATTATTAACCGAGGCTGTAAACCTTGGTATCCGTGAATTTCTTGTGTATCTAGACTCGCAACTTGTAGCATCACAACTGAATGGACACTATTCAGTAAGAAACCCATCCATTTTACATCTGTATCTACATGTTCGTTTACTGGAAAGAAATTTTGACTATATTACATATCAACATATACCTAGGCATATGAATACGTTAACTGATGCAGTAGCTAATTTGGTTCTAGATAGACATTTGCGCAATTTGTAAATCATCATCACATGTAAAAGGAAAATCCATCCAGAAATAGATATGTATATATATAGATATCGAATGTTTGCATAGTGTGCACCACATAAAATAAAAAATATACATGTTCATCTTAATACATCCAGAGATGACATGTCTCTCAAAAAATATGTATGATAAAAGCCCTAGGAGTCTAATCCGCATGGTGCTCATGATAACAAGTGACTGCACGCACTAAGCATCTCAGAAATTGGTGGAGGTGACTAGGCACTCCCACCATATGTCTCTGGTACGCCATCGGTACATCTGCCAGCCGGGCGTAGTCTGGGATCCCTCGGGCAATACCCTCAAGATTCTGGATCAACTCCCCCCCCCCCCCTGCACCCTCTGCCTGAGGATCAGGTGCGGGAAGAGTCCTCTACGCAATAGGAGACATACTAGCTGGTCTCTCTGGGCCCACATCTGCATACATATAAAATGTGTCAGAACTGACATGTATTACCAAAAAAATCATAAAACATAAAAATCAAAAAGAGAAGAGATCATACCCAACTCCTCGTCCCAATCATCTCCCTCCAGCAGTGGGAGATCTGGGTCTCTAGTGAAATCGGTTCCTGCATATGGCCAGTCTTCCACTACAATCAACTGACGCCGCAACCACCCAAAAAACTCCGGCCTCCAGGACATCTGTTGGCCTCTTCTAGCTCTGGGCATCAGTACTGCCCAGCGAGCCATTCTTGGCTCTCGTGGAATCGGCTCAGCTACTATGGCCCCTTGGCCCTGGAAGATTGGTAATCGTTCAAGAATGAACGATACCAGGATAGAACCGTAGCCAAACTATTTCATTTTGGCCTGCTTACACTTCGTGAGCTGTCTCTTGATATTTATTGTCACTACTGTGGCCCAGTCGAATAATAGAGGACTCATGCACTCTGAGGCTAGTAAGAGTTGGGCCTTTGTTGCCTCGTGCGGTGCCTGCGATCCCGCGGCCCGCGTGATGGTATGAAGCACTACCCTGAGTGCTAGATCAGGAATAGTATGGATGTCTACCTTTCCACTTCCTAATCCCAGCCGTGCCCCTCGGCACACTCGCACCATCACTTGCTCCATATTCTCACCAGACGGTCTGCTTCCTGTCAATATGGGCATCGGACCTCTACGCGATAGTCTGGTTATGAAGTATACGTCAGAAACCTCCAGTTCTAATACTTGGTCCCGCAACTTGAAAACTTGTTCATGTTCGTCCCATATGCTGATCAGGTACTGTAGGAGCTCAGGCTGAGCTCATAAGCAAGGTGTCAGGAAGAACTTCTTAAGCCCACAGTTCTTAAGGGAATTCATGCAAGTTTCATTCTCCATGGCCTGTTCATTCTCTTCCCCGTGCTCCCTCTCTTTCCACTCAATGACCATTTTGATCGGTTGCCTGCATTCACATGGTCAAAAACTTCAATTAGACCTCTGCTACCCTTAAAAATTCATGCAATTCATTCATTGTGTGGAAATTTCAAATGAAAATTGGATTGCACAGCTGGCGCGATTGTTTTCCTAACAGTCTCGCCAGTTGGTGCGGGCCCTTTGGAAATAAAATGCCATTGGCGTGGGTCCATGCCGGATACCCGCGCCAATGGGCGGAGCCCTAAAAATTCAAAAATTCCTCACAGAAGTCTAATATGAATTAAAAATTTATGAACAACGGATTGAAATGGAGTACAAAGAAGTGCCTCTTACTTGGAACGGATGAGAATCTGAATGGTAGCCCGGATCGGTCGCAATCGCCGTAAGAAGTTCGCACACAAAATAGACCACTGCTGCTCTTCAGTGAGGTAAATAGTGAAAAGTAATTTTATTTTTACCATTTGACATTTTTATAACTTTTTGAACTCAAAATAGGTTTTGAAAGTTATTTTTCTAAATATTTTAATATATTTTGTCAAAAATGGGTTTTACACTTGCTTTTTGTGCAGCAACAAGTTTTTTACGCAACTTAAATGGTGGAACGAGTTGTATTTATACTTTTTCGGACTCGGTAAATACACGAAAAAGTCACTTTGGAGTCATCTTTCAGCTCTTTTCTAACTCTCTTAACATGAAAAGATTGCTGAGGCCCTTTTCATTTCGATCTCGTTAAAGTGGACACGAATCGACATCTACCCAGTATATGTTTACCCCTTTTTCGGGCTGGGATGGATTATTTACGAAAAAGGAATACCCTAGCCTATCGTGACTAGGAGGTTTTCTTGGATATTGTTTTCTACCTTTTCAGGTCCGAGGAACTATCTACGAAAAGGGACCGCTAGAGTTTACTTTTCTGCTGTCTTTTCAAACTCTCTAAATATGAAAAGACACCGAGTTCTTCCTTTGTCAGACACATTAAACCCTGATGAAATTGGATTCAGTCGAAATGACGTTCTCCAAGTTTCTCCTTCCTAGGGCTCATTAATGTACTAGGATGGATTCGCTCAAAGGGCAGACTTATATTACAAGCATATGCTATCCCCTTCAAGCTTGTTATCAAAAATAATTGGGGTACTCGCCAGAAATGGTGGGGGAAAAATGGAACCAACATCATTGTCGTGTCGGAAGTATGCCGCTCTTGAACATGGCACTTTTCTGCATTCGTGTCAGGTTGGGGACATCTCATCTCGTTCTTCACTTGCCTCAGTGGGTTTGGATAATCCCTTTTTACCTCTCATCTACTCGTTTCCTCGTCACCATGACCTCTGATCCGTTGATGTCAAATACTGCCAAATCCACTATTGTGCCGTTATATGTTCAAGAGAAGTTGACCTCTGCAAAGTATCAACCTTCCTCTGATTCTCATATGATCCTAATTCACAAAAACATCATGTTCCTCTGTCTCGTGTCGATGATGTGGGAAACATTATGGCCCACCTTCGATCAAGGTCACTTCCTGTCGACTTCAGCTCATTATCCAGGAAGATGGTCTAGAGACTCTTTCATGGTACCTTGGAGCCTGCATGCCTCAATGGCAGGTTCGTCGCATTCGACGTGAGGTTTTCATCATTGGCCTCCAATCGAGTGATTCTACGGGTGTTCGACACCAGCTCATTGATTCGCACGCCATAGATTGTACCTATAGTACCTTGAGGGCCATTGTCATTATTGGTTGTTCCTCTCGCGTCTGTTAACAGCTTTCATCATTGGCTGGTAATCAGACGATGTTCTTGCATGTTCGACTTCAGCTCACATATTCGCATGCTTGAACTTGTACTTTGTTCGGGTCGAGATGGAGCGCAAGACCCTGGATTTTGTCTATTGGAATCCAAGCTGCGATTTTGTGGACTATTATTACATGACTCACTGATTGGATGGCTGCGACCATACCTGAGTCTATTTATCGATCCTCTCTGGATGGCTGCGTCCATGCCTTGGATCTCGATTATTGTATACTCTGTTATGGATGGTTGCGCCCATACCACGCATATATATCATGTATCTGAGACAACAGTTGTACTTCGCTCCGCAGGTTTTTCGATGGCAGTGTTTTCAGTCGGCATGTTCTCGTAAAGCATTTCACCCCTCTCTCTCTCTAGAGCCTCATGCTTTAGGGGGCATCTGTTACACAGCAATTTGTCACATTCCCTGCCATTCCCCATCCCGCACATTGGAGGGCTTATTCCGTGACCTGTGAGCAGAGACAAGACTTGAAAATACTTTCATAACATCCCTCTGAAGATGAGCTTTCATTGCCCTGAAGACATCTCCCTGCAGAAAACCCTAAAAATAGCCCTTTTTCCATTGGCGCAGTTCCACAGTTCAGCCCTCGCGCCAAGAGGGAAAATCCTCCAAAGAGGGCGCGCCAATTGGTAGCAGCCTCTGATACCGCGCCAGCCATATTAAAAGGTGTTTCACCAAAATAAATGTGGAAGTTTAGATCCTAACAAATTCTGGTGATATCTATCTTGAGTTGGGAGGTTTGGCTATGAGATTTCCATAGAGAGGAAGTGGTTTTGCCCTCTCATGGAGAACTTTCATGATGATAGGGCCAATCCCATAATTATGAGAGTCCCAACTCCCGTTCCTCCATCTATAAAAGCTTGCCCATCTCCTTTGCAAGCTAGTTCCCAAGAGCTTTCATATCCTTATGCTGCAAGAGCCTTCTTGATTCCCTTAAGGCCAAATCCAAGCAAGGAGACTATTGTCAAGTATCCGGAGAGAGAGGCTTGTCCCATCCTTGACAGGCTTTATCGAGACATGTTTTGCTGACGACCCGCCAAAGGAGAGTGCTGCATCGAAGCTATGGTTGTATTCTTCTTTTGACTCATTAATGATAAGCGACTATTGGTTATGGCTCCACTCTTGTTCTTGATTATGTTCATGAGTTATGTCCTCTTCGACTGACATATAGTTGTATATACTAGATTTTATGCTTGCGTTCGTGTTTTTTCTTGCATGTGCAGGTGTCTGAATACAGAGATCGTGAGGATTGTGATCTACCTTGGCAAAGGAATGGGAGCACCACCTCTTCTACAAACGACAGTGTTGGATTCCAGGTAAGCCTTCATCGCAAGTCGGTTTATTTGCAATTAGGAACCTGCATTGTAGCGTGTTTGATTGTTGCTAGAACCAATCTAGGCTAGTAGGGATTTCCTCTGTCCGCAGAGGGGATTAACCTCTTCAACAACCCCCTTATTCAATAATCGAGTAAATCCTTTAGCCATTTTGGCGTAGTTTTGAATGAACCTTCTTAGGAAGTTAGCCTTTCCTTGAAGTTTTTGTATCTGAAGTAAGTTTGATGGTGCAAGCAGATCAAGAATGGCCTGTACCTTTAGTGGGTCTATTCGAATTCCTTCTTTTGAGACTACAAATCCGAGCAGTTGATTAGAACCAACACAAAACACACATTTTTCTAGATTGAGGCATATTTTGTAGTGTCGGCAACGTAAGAAAATGTCTCTCAAATGCATCGGGTGATCAGTCTAATTTCGTAAATGCCCTGGTAAATCATATACATATGGTTGAACAATGAGCTTGTTGTCATTGAAAGCATAATCCATTGCTCTCTGAAAAGTTTCCCCAGCATTATTTAAACCAAACGGAAGTTTCGTATATGTGAATGTGCCCCAGGGATAGATGAATGATGTCTTATGTTTGTCATCTTGGCAGATATTTATTTGATTGTAGCCGAGAAATCCATCCATGAAAGAAAATATTTTTCATCCAGCACAATCGTCAATAATCTGGTCAATAGAGGGAGTAGAATAGTCATCTTTGGGAAAAGCCTGATTGACATCCTGATAATCGATGCACACTCTAATGGTTCCTTGTTTTTCATAACAGGAACGATATTCGAAACCCACTCAGTTAGCGAAACGGGGTAAATGAAACCAACACACAAAAGTTTTTCAACTTCTGCTTTGATGGCAACAAATTTCTCTGGATGAATAGGATGAAGCTGTTGACACACCAGTTTGACATCAAGATACATATTAATAATGTGTTCAACTATACTAGTATCTATGCTTGGAATTTCCTCGTAATACCAAGCGAATACGTCACGAAATTCACAAAAAAGAGAGCGCTATGAATCAAGTTTTGATGGCGAACAAGATACACCGACACGAATATTTTCAACAACACCAGGTTTGGTCGAAATATCAATAGAAATCATTTCTTTGATATTTGATAAATTTCGCTCAGATTCAATTGCATTAATTGGTAAATAATTCGAAAATAAAATTTTGATGAATGGGTGATATAGTTCACTGAGATTGTATTCTTCATAATCAAGAATATGGGAGCAATGATGATAATCTTCCCATGGTTCTCCTTCTGACATAATAGCTTCCAAAATATTTTCATCTGTCAAAAATTTTGAGGAAAATGGATCAGATGGAGTACCAAAATCTAACAAATGATCAACCCAAACACTCGGCGACGCTGATTTAAGATTTTCTGCCCAAGCCAAATACATTGATTTCTATGCCAGCTCAATAGGGTTGGGTGGTAAAACATCATCCAATGTCGAAATGTCACAATCACTCGTACTCTCCCTTAAGCCAGATAGAGTGGAAGAGATCATGTAGTAGGTCTCTATGCTTACAATTTATGTCAATGTCGCAGGCGCTGGTAATGCAAAGGTTCCCATAAGAGAGGAATCCTCTAATATTCCTACACCAACGTTATGAATTTCTAGTTGGGGTAAGTGAACAAACAGAACGCTTCCAATTACCTACGAAGTGGAGGAAAGAAAGGATAATTGATTAATGACTGTGATTGTACCTTTATGTGGAAAGGAAATCATTCTAAAGTATGTAGAAACAATGGCATTCATTGCATATACCCATGGTCTTCCAAGTAAAATATTATAGTCAAGGGGTCCATCAACAACCTCGACATCAATACTTACTATTTTTCCCTCTAATTCAACATGCAGGTTATTGATAATACCACAAGGTTTATATGTTATTCCATCAAAATACTTCAACGTCGTTGATGATTGTGATAATTGCAGCGAACCAAGTGACTTCCAATAGTTTAGAGACATAATGCATGTAGATTCTCCCTCATCAATAATAGTGCGATGAACAAGGTGATTGGCAACATTTACTTGTATGGAGAATGCCAATTCTTCTGGTAATTGCGGTACATAGCCCATATGATTAAAGACAACAAGATTAGAATCAGTTAGATCAATTCCACCAATGTCTGACAATAAAGTCTTCTTCTGGGAGGAAAAATTTTGTAATACCTCAAGAGCAGACATAGCTGAAGGGGATTGAGCCAAATCTTCAACTATATTATAATTTTGTGCAGCTCTTGCTCGAGGATTATATGTTGATTTATGAATTACTCAGTTTGGTGGCTTAATTTTAAATTCAGGAATAACAGTAGGTGGTACTGATTCATTAGATGGATTCATTGTCGAGGTAGTAGGTTGATCAGTGGCTGAACTACCATAGTCTTTATTTCGCGTCGACACCAAAATATCTTGTGAAGGTTTTTTGGTGGATAAAATTAACACTTGGGAACTAGGAGCTGGATCCGTAGAAACCAAATTAGTGTCTGGATTTGGAAATGGGTCTGTCAACAAAGTTGATGCATGAGAAGTCTTTATGATTTT
Source organism: Pinus albicaulis (assembly GCA_034641835.2). Taxonomy (NCBI): domain Eukaryota; kingdom Viridiplantae; phylum Streptophyta; class Pinopsida; order Pinales; family Pinaceae; genus Pinus; species Pinus albicaulis. The sequence continues at coordinate 1,472,108,692 of CM076580.1, forward strand.
TGAGACTTTAGCACGGTGAGGAAAATCCTTAAAAAATTGTTCCTCATTACAGATCATGCATGGATAACAAGGTTTCCGTGGTCCAAACGGTTGATCAGATGATCTTTCTTGTGGGTTAGAAGTTTGTTTTTTCTTTTATTTCCCCTTTTCCTTACCTCCTGGTTGCTTGTCACTTTTTCCTTTGTCAAATGACATGACATTAATTTCGGAAGTAGGAGCAAGATCGGATGCAGTAGCCTGGTGTGTGTTTTTAGTGCCTATCAAGCCATCTCTGGCATGAGAGTCCTTTATTTGAGGAGGAACATTGAAATTAGATTGTGGTGCATTAGGAATTTTTTCATAGAGCGTGCCAGAATGAGTGTAAATCAAGTCTAAATATTAGGCATGAGTGATAAATTTCTCTTCTGTGACGATGCCACTTTTAGCCACATCCTCATTTATAGATGGTAACAGGGATTTAATGAACCATTCAGCAAGGAGATGATCGGGAACAAATTTCTCAACCATTCGTCAATGGCAACGCCACTCATGAATATGATCGGAAATGTGAGTAGCATTGGTCTGTTTGAAGTTGGTCAAGAGTTCCATTCCAATTTCGTATCTGATTGGTAGCTAGACATAGGTCAAAAAGATAGTAGCTAAATCCATGAAATTGTTGAAAGAAGCTCTAAGTAACTTAATGTACCATTTAGCAGCCAGACCTGTGAGCATATGCTGGAAAATACGTAGTCGAACAGAATCATCATTCAGGGAATTTGATGAACACCATTAATGATAAGTCATGACATGAGTCGACGAATCTTCTCTAGGGTTTCCATTGAATTTAGGAATATTGGAGGGTAATTTATGAGGTATCATCGGCCACCAAGGAGCATAATTTATAGGATCGTTGGTTAATTGGTTTAAATATGGTAATTCCAAGGTTGCAACAAAAGGCAATTGTCTATTAAGGTCAGGTTAAGCATAGCCAAGGTAAGATGGAATTTCTTGGGCAACAATTCTTTGAGCACTAGCATATGGAATTTTCTACTAGTAACCCAGATAGGGGTTGTTTTGGATAGCAAATGCTTGAGAATTCCGTTGACCAAAACGTGGATATGATACTTGTTGAAATGAAGTTTGAGGCATATGTGCTTGTGGCTGCCAAGGGGTATGTTCACCAATGTTATAACCCAAATTAATATAAGTTGGATTCGGTTGATATGTATAACCAGGTTGTGCTTGTGACATCCCATAAAATGGTACACCGGCTTGTGAATAAATGATTTCTGATACAGGTTGTTGTAAATTAACCAAAGGATTTTGAGTCTGTGGACCCAACATTTGATGATACTGAGTCGAAGAACCTGCCTGATAAGGTTGATGTACAATATTTTGATTCTGTAAAAGGGGTATAGATGTATTAACAAGTGGTAATGAAGTGGGTGTAACAGGTTGAACCGGTTGATATGAGTGTACAACCATCTGTGGTTGGATAGGCAGAGTGTGATGCGATTGAAAAAAATTCATGTCAACATTAGTTTAACCAGAAAGTGATTGAGTACTGTCATATTGGGTGACCAAAGGTTTCCCCCCAACATAAGGAGGATAATAAGATGGAAAATAATTTTCTCCAAATGCTAAGAGTCCAGTTGATATGGTACTTAAAGGAATTGACCCAAAAGGACCGACTTGATATTGCCCTGATGATGTATGTAATGAATTGAGTCATTCAGTACTAACGATAGGAATACCAGTTAAAACACCAGATGATAACATTGGCAAAGACCATGAATGTGAAGATGCACCAGAGAAAGTGCTAGACAATGATTTCTAGCCTGTTGGGACCGAAGGGCCACCGTGAAAATATGACTCTAGTGAGGTTGTGAACATCCACGGAGTAGCGAGGGTAGGAGCTGACATAATTGGAACAACAGACCTCACCGAAGATGTGTGTTCATACATGGTTGTGTGACCAAATGTATACCCTCGAAAATTGACGGGAGATTGAGTGGGAACAAGATCAATAAAAGCAGATGGAAACTATTGAGGAAAAGACTCGTATAGGTAAAGGTCCCTCCCAGAATTGGTTGGAGTTAAAGGTGTAACGTCTTGTGGGATTTCTTTAATCAGAATTAAACCAGGAGGAAGAACTTCATCGTCAGGCCCAAAATATATTTTAGACAGTCGACTATGTGATATAGGAGTTTCAATGGCTACAAAAATTTGTGGAGTGACCAAGGTAGGAACAACTTCCGGTTGTTCCACTTCAAAATTTAGATTTTCTGTCAAAGAAGAGATAGGATTTGGATCAATTTGTGTTTGAACAACGTCAGGTCAAACAGGTATGGTCTCAGCGATTGAATGGATCGTGACCACGGGTAGTTGTGAAGACTCTGTTTCGACAATAGTAAACGAACCGAGATGTGTAGAAAAAAATTGAGCTAACTCTGGTTTAAAATATGATATTTCGCCAGAGGTACGAATTGTACTTGATTCGACAGATCGTGATTGCCTTCGCCTACCAGAAGTAACTTCCGATGGTAAAGGTGGTTTTAAAGCTAATCTACACGAACGATGGGGGATAGGAGTTTGTTCTTCCATGATTACTAATTTATTTTAACCAAAAATAAAATAAAATAAAAAAAGAGGGTAATGCTAGGAAAAAGGGTTTACCAAGAAACTGTGAACTATAAAATACCTCTTGGCAAACCAAGAAGTACGGGTAGGTAATCTCCCCAAATGCTGTGTTCAGTGTATCACAATTTCAAGGTGGATGACTTGGTTCACTATGGATGGATCGCACCTAAAATTTGTCCTCCCAAATATACCTGAAGGTACGTGGAGGCCCAAGTTTGTATTAGCACTTTCTGATGCGAAACCGCACAATGAGAGCACCCCTTTATACTTATCGTACTATAACATCGCCCAATATACCTGAAAGTACATGGATGAGCTATGATATACTTACGTATGTGGAGTGAGGTATCACACTCAAAATGTATCGTAGACAAGTTAACAATAGCTGCTATGTTCTACGATGCCAGAACACATCTCTAGGCTAGACCTTCTAAATGTTATCGTTATGGTTCCAATGTGTTGTTAAGTAAATTGAGATTAATTTTATGTTGATCTTGCTTAACAATTTCCCTTTCAAAGGTTCACTGCGATGATGTGTATGAAATTCCTAAAATGCAAGCTAAGAATGATAAAAAAACTTTCACTTTCAACTTTTTCAATGAAGAACCTAGCTACAAAGGGAAGAGAGAAAATAGTTTGTGAGCAAAAAAATAAATGAATCACAAACTAAATGCAGATTTCCTAATGTTCCTTTTGCAAAACACACACAATCCTACATGAAAATGCAAGTGTTTCTTTTCAGTTACCTTAATGTTATGAATGCAGAAAAGAAACTAGGTGCACTAGATCTATAATTCAAATGATTTTTACTTTCGAGAAACGAAGAATACAAACAAAAATTTCTCTTTTGAAGGAAAAACGAGGATTTCAACAACAATTTCTCCTATCAAGGAAATGAATATTTTACGACAATTTCCTATTTCGAAATCAAATAATTCTTAATGTGACCATAAAAAATACTTTGAAATCAACTTGTCAATGATAAAGAAATTTTTTTTTAAACAAACATTGAACAAATTTTCAGTCGAAGGAGGAAGAAGTATATAGATTCACTGGTCAATTGAGCATCAAAATTTTCAGAACACAACAGAAAACAAAAGTGAAGTAGGTTGCAAAGTCAAATTCAAAATAATTTGGGTACTTTCAAGAGTCAACGCAGTCTCCAAGGGGAGACAATGCTCTGCAGCATAGGCTAGGAAGGGAGACAGTGCTCTGCAAAGCACTATGTCCAATCTAAGGGTGCGTTGGGCACAATATACAAAGAAAAATACTATTTTTTAACTCACTATATTTGCAATTTAAGCTCTGAAAAATATTAATCTTTGTGTGTAATAGCTACTGGGTGGATAAACAAAGAAACTCAGAAGCTAACACACCTAGAACTAAGAAAAATTCTCCCTAGTGGAGTCGCCAATTTGTTGGTCCAGAATTGTGAATTACGGATAAATCACGCTTCCCTAGAAAGGTGCTAGTCTATAATAACAGGTGAAAGACTATATGAATATTTCTCCTAACTTATAATAGATACACAGAGAGGATTGGAGGTTTACTTCTTTAGTTTCTTCTAAATGGCTCCTTCTGTCACTTCCGTTGCAGCCTCAAATTCAAGCAGTTTGTGAGTTGAATTCTTCCTACAAGAAAGAACACTAAAACAATAGAAGATGCAATAATATAGATATATATTCAAGCTAATTAGCTAAACCAGTAAAGCATAAACCATATACATCGACTAAGATCTTGCAATATGTAAATTCAAAGCCAATACATATGCATATAGGGAAAAATAAGTAGTACTCTTTATTGATGATAGAAGGAGAGGTTACAACCTAGTCACTGATTTGAAGTGACCTTCCAGCAACGTTCCCAAGCCTCATCACAATATAAATCTCTCCAGCAGTAGCTTCACAAACCTATCTCTCAATTGAAAATTCTCCAGAATTTCTCTACTCAAATTCTTCGTTCTCAAGCACTTAGATCTGTGCTCAATTTATAGATGAACTGTAGGTTGTTTTGTAATAAATAATTTTCCAAAAATAGGAAAAACATGTTTCCAGTCATGTAGATGTCAAATGGAGACTTTGATCCAAATCTTGACACATGTGAACTCTTCTAGAAGGCACTAGCCAAGTGGAGATTCCAGAACAATGAGAATTTCACTCCCAATATGACCAACGCACCTGTGAATGTCGGGAAGTGCTTTGCAGAGCAACCTTGCATGGGGCTACCTGCATATGCAACGCACATAGGCCCCTTAGAGCCTGCGCTGGTGAGCTCTCATATGTTATATAATAAGCTTCAAACCATGGAAACCTTTTCTTGATGAAAGTCTTTCTTGATTTGTCTTGTTTCTTGTCTTAGGGCATGTAGCAACTGAAATGATAGGGAATGATAGACCCTTGATCATTGGTCCTGGATATGATGCCTAGTTAACTAGGTCATTGAGAATGGTGCCCAAATTGACCTATAACAGTATGCTCCCAGAAACGAATTTGTTTGTTTTCCTAAACGAGATTTTTTTTTGGCAAAAATGGTGCAGGTTGCCTAGTCAACAGTCCAGATAGCTGACTCGACGTACTGATTGGCATAGTTAACTAGTTTCATTGGACCAATTAGGCCTCGCCGCTTGGTTGAATTCTATTGGTAATGTCATTGTTTAATTATATTGGTTTGTTGGTGGCCAACCACATGCTACCACGTGGCCCAACCGAAGGCTACCACATGGCAGCACAGGGGCCACCAAAATTTTGGTTAAGGTCTGAATTACCTCTGCACGAATCAATATTGGGACCAAATTGCAAACAATGCATAACCCTACAGGTCGGGCTACCAATGGTTCTTATCAACCATATCCCATGGCTTGTATATAAACTTTAAACAGGAGGAGGTTTCGGGTAAGGGGCCAAGGCTTAGCCCCCCCCATATATACATACCATATGACCCCCTGGCAGAACTGTGGCCACAAAGGAAAACCCAACAAAATTTGTAATTAAAAAAAATTAATTCAACCACATTTTATTAATTAAAAATTCAACCTTTAGATCTTGATGTGCATTTTAACTATCCAACAATTTCAGTCGAAATTGCACCAAAATGGCGCTTAGTTAGCGCATTATGGGGTGAATTTGTAGGACGGTTCTAGATTTTGGGGAATTTGTAGAGTGACTAGCAACAATGCTAGGTAGGCCCATAACTTCCTTCTTTTTTTGACCAATTTGGGAGCAAAAAGAGGCTGGAAAAACATTTTTTACAATTCTGGAGCTAATGGAACATGCTTTGAAGCCATTTAATAATTGTAAATGTATGTAATCACAATTTTATGAGCATAATTAAAGAGGTCCACTGATGGAATTTGTTCCAGGAGACGTAACCCAGGAAGGGTGAACTCTTTCGTCATTTGTTGTGTTGTTATTATTTGTATGGTGCATTTGTCTATTGTTTTCTGCTATTTTAGAGTTTAAATTCATGTTTTATGTGTATACGAATTTAACATAAATACTCATAAAACTCAATTTTAACACTTGCACTTTATACACCCTCAAGCACATTTACATTAAGATCTCATACACATCATATATGGGGCTTACAAAATACAAATGTTTCTTTTCACTTCAAAATCCTTGACGTTTCTTAATGTTATTTAATGCTTATAATTATTCCCATTTTTTTGAGTGAAAGGATCATGGAAAAGGGGAATTAAAAATGATTACATTGTTCAATTATACAAACCCTTGGTCTAATCTTGTTATTTTATTAACTAAAGCCTCTGAAATCAAATTCAAATTCCTTAGGACATGAAATAATTCAATTTGTTCGAATTGCTATAGTTAAAGAAGAGACTAAAGTAAAATGGGGGCAATCCTATTGATATGACAACCTTTAGCCTCCCATACTTCTAGATTACAATCATTGAATCAACATAATCCATGATCTTCTCAATTTTCTTTTATATACCTAACTCTAAGCCTTTCTAAAGAACATGGTAGTCTCCTTCATTATTGGTTGCAAGGCCTAGACCCAAAGCATATTGTATATCAATTCTTTCATCAGGGAAAATGATCACCCCTGTTGCTCCTGACCACCCCTTACATAATTGACAACAATACCTTATTAATATATTTGATTTAAATATTAACATACAATTCTTAGTTTTCATAGAAACATCATAATCGATTTATAAGAAAATTAATAATAAATTAAAAATCAAAGATTATAAATATATTAGTATGCAATTCATGATTTTGTTGGTAACATCGTAATCCTATATTTTCAAACCAACCTAGATCCATGTTAACTCTAGATCTACCAAGTGCCTAGAGGGATCAAATCTATTTTCACTTTAAGAGAAGTTTTCTCAAGAAATTTGATCCTTGTGAAGTTAAGATAGATGTATTCCAGTTTAGTTATTAATTATAAATATAAATATAAATTATTATTATTATTTTTCTTATTTTATTAATTTTATTTTTCATTTTGACCAAGTCAAAATGTTAAATATTACAAAATCGTTGTCATATTGTGATCAAATGTTTAAATATGAGTTAATTTTACTTATGAACCTCAAATTTAAAGAAATATTTTAATAAAAAGTGGACAGGTCGGAGAGGAAATCTTGGATAAAATATAATACTATATTATTATATTTTTCCCAATATTTATTACTGCTCCCACCTAGTAAAACATGGCCATGGGTGGGGGAATTACTAATTAAAATGTAATATTATTACATTTTACCTAATATTTTCCATCATCCCCCAATTTAAATATTACATTTTAGTGAATATTTACCCTCATCCGCAATAAAAAGTGGACAAGTCTAGGGGAAAATTTGTAAAATATAATATTATAGTATTATATTTTACCCAATATTTCTAGAAAGCTAGCAAAAAGTGGATGAAGGTAGACATGAATATTAAATAAAATGTAATAATTATATTTTACCTAATATTTCTCCTACCTCATCCCATCACCCCAACTAACTTTCATAGTTAAGCTTACTCATTTCTAAACTAACCATCCTATGATGATGAACTACACTAAGTATTTCCAAATGCATTGACTCTTTAAATGATAATGTGATATTCACAAAGATTTTTGATCAAACATCCTAGATATATTAGAGCTCTATTTCTATAACACATTATTACACATAAATTAAGAGAATATATTAAATATATTGTATTAAAGTGATTCAAGTTCTTAATTTTCTACAACTAATTATGTATCTGAAAATAACATCAAACTAAGATGGATCTAAGCTAGTTTAATTTCCCCTTTAAATAGGCTATATTCCACATGAATACCATGGGGCAATACCATGGGTTATTTTATTATTATTATTATTATTTTTTATAGGGTTATTTTTATTTAATTTTCACGTAGTTAAAATGTTTATTAACTTACACATCTCTACCATATTTTATTTTTATTTTTAACATTAACCTTAAACATCTCTAGCATGCTTGGAGAGCATCTCTCAACCCCATAATTAATATATATATATATATATATTCACCCTTTCCCACAAACATAATTCCACTATGCTTTTCGTAAAATCAATGTTGAATTTATATTTTGTTTATAAACTAGAAATTGCACCACATGTTGCAAAGGAAAGGCATTACATAGCATAGGAAAGACTAATAGACCAAAAATAATGATTTTTTCATTCTTTTAATTCAAACTTACCACAACATAGGAAAGAGTAGAAAATAAAAATTAATGTTTTTTTTAATTCTTTTAATTCGAAATTTGATCTTGAGCAGGAAAATTTCACCACAAAAATGTAATTCCATGCTTCACAAGGCACCTTTCCCATGACAATATGTGACTGTGATATCATTATCAAATTTTTTCTGAGTAAAATTCAAAGAATTATACAATGCTAAAATAGTAGCAAGGCTAGCTTCATTGGTTTGTTACAATTAATTTTCCTTGAAATAACCACAATTTTTTTTTTAATAGACTTAACTACGATGTGATAAAATTTTTTTTATGTTAAAACTACAATCTAACCATTCTTCTAGACCATAATAACAATACCTTCAAATTCTCACATCTTCCCTCAATGAATAAACTTGTATTAAACTACAAAAGTATTCAGTGTAAGATTTCTTTTTATTTTTCTAATATATGCAATCTTAATTTATGAGGAAATCCAAAACCTCAAAAATTAACAGGTAAAAACTTATGATATTAAATACAACCCTTCACCACAAGGAAACTCTACTAGAATCAAATTAGAGGTACAAAATATAGTCTACAGACATGCATGTTATATCCATTAGGAACATCAACCCATTCAAACTGCATTTCCAACTCACCATACTCGAAATTAAATAACCTTAAGAACACATCCTAAATCACATTTCCATCAACATACTAGATGCAAATTTATTTAGAAAGGCAATTCTCTTTTGACAGTACCAATTTGAAAATTGGTCTGAGAGATGATGCACTCTTTACGAATTTTCATGTTCTTACATACTCCCTAATAGTAATATAAACAGTAATTCAAGTTCAACCAATAATTTAAATACACGATTTCCCCCTCAGTTTTGCATACATTCAATTGCTAATTATAGTTACAAATTAACATTGAAAAAACTTGTAATATTTGTGAACATACTAGATTGATATAACAATTTAAATAAATTCTAATTTCACCACAATTATCACATGTTTTAATTTTTAGTTACAATAATTAATGATTTCCACATATAAATTTGTTGAAAGCATAATTACCTAGTATTCTTCATCTAAAGTTGTTTAAAGCATATTTACCTGGTATTTTTCAAATTTTTGGAGACCCGTCTCTAAATATAGGTACATTTCCTCCATTTATTTTATAAATTCCACAAATGCCGCATATGCAAGAGCTCTTATTTATGACATTTCTTCCTCATGGATAGTGGCACTCTGATATGGGCATATGCGGATTAGCCATCAAGGGTTCAATGCACTCTTATTTCCAACATTTCTTCCTCCTGAATAGTTCATGAATAGTGGCACTTTGATATGGGCATACGTGGATTAGCCATTGATCAGAATCTGGTTTGGGGGCACAAATTTGCCAAAAATTCAAAGTGCTCAGAATCACACCAAACCAGAACGACCGGATATGGCTCGTCACTAGGAATCTAGTGCACTTCGTTTCACTCGAAAACAAAGTCTGTATGTGAAGGTTAGAGCCTGTTGTTCGTTGTGCCAAACAGGAGAATTTTAAAAAAAGGTCAAAGGTCAAAATTTGGGGTTTTCACCAACTAATGGCATGATGACAAGTGCCAAATTATGAGTGGCCTAATTTTTTGGTTTGTTGGAATTTTATGGTTTGTTTATGGAGGACCAATAGGATGTTGACACGTGGCTAACCTGAGGGCCACGACGTGCCCCTCCCAAAGGCCAAATTTTTGTTTTATACCCTAGTCTAGATTTTATATATTATGGGGCGAAATTTTATGTATTTGCAGAAGGGAGGAGGTGAAGGTCGAACCCATGACTTGCCCCACATAACCCACACGTCTTACGACCTACTTTACATAGTCAGACTTAATATACAATGGGCACAGTTTGTATATATAGTTGGATAATGTATATATGGATGGATAATGTTTTGGGCAGAGTTAAAAGGGGACAGCCCATGATGTCACGGGACCACGCCCCAAAATGAGGAGCATAGTGCTCCAAAATTCTAATGGCAGGTTTAAAAAATTAAATAGGATTAATTATCCCTAATCCCCGATTAAGGCACTAATCCGACTTTCAAAACCAATTTTTATTAATTGCACTACACCACCACTTAGCGCTAATTAAACCCACACTTAACAATTATTTAATTCACAGTTAAATTCATGGAAATTTGGTGGAGTCTTCCATTTTCAGTGGAGCTCCAATTTTTGTGGGCTTAGTTGGAAGTTTCTCCAGTTTTAGTGGATTTTTTCTAGGAAATATTGAGGAAGCGATAACTTTGGCATATTTCAACCATTTTTTGCTCAAGAGGAGTCATTCCTAGATTATTTTGATGCTCAATGCATGATGGTGTAGGTTTTAAAGGCATTGGAGCACTTCTGTAAGTGATTTTTCCACATTGAATATTAAATAAGCCTAGGGCCACCAGGAGGGGAGGCCATTCCTAGATCATCTGAAGACCAATTGCAGAGGTTGAAGAGTCTATTTTTAGGTTTTTGGGTCTTATGAATCCTTTAGAGTGGGTTGCAAAGCCATTGGATAACTGTAGGTATATATAATCAGAGAATTGACCATAAATCCAAAGAGGGCCTAGCTAGTTGAAGCATGTTCATGGAGATGTAACCTAGGAGGGGTGAACTCTGTTACTAGCTATTGTGTAATGTGTATGTTGTGTGTTATTTCTCTACAATTTATTTGTTGTACATGTGTTTTTAAAAAATAATTTAATCAATGAATTGCTCACAAACTTGACACATAAACCCCTTCACAACTTGCTAATTTGAGACGATCCTTAACACTTTTTTATTTAACTGATGAGGGAGCTAGCACAACAAAACTATTTTTCCCATATTCAAATCAAGTTTGTATTAGAGCTCAGTTTAAATCATCTTAGCCAAGGTTATCTAGAATAATTAGCTATTAGTTTCGAATTTGTGCAAGGATAATTTAACTGTGTGTAGGTTTATGTCTGTGAAGGGAAGGTCAAATTGAGGAATTAGTTATCAAATCACAACAAAGAATATTTTTATGCATTACAGGTGTGATGGCAGCTTCATCAAGTGTTGTTTCTAGTCAATTTTCCTTATCAAAACTCTTTGATAAAGAGATGTCCTAGAAGTGCTACATCATGAATGATATGGGGAAAGAGATGTATGAAGATAAGATGGAGAAAATTATACTTCAAAAGAATTTTATTGCCATGAAGGAGGAGAAGCAAGAGCTTCTTGAAAAGTTGCATGAGATGGAGACTCAACTCCATATTGTGAAGGAAACCTTAGCCAAGTATGTGCATGAAAATGAGGTATGAAAATCAATTTTATCTTCTATTTCTTCTCAAGATGCATGTGTATGAGATTTTGAAATACACACTAGAGGAATAATGTCCAAATTATTGATGAAAATGGGCTATGAAGGTAAAGGATTGGGAAAACATGCACAAGCAATAGTTGAGCTAATTTTTGTTGAGGAAAAGCCTCAGTATTTGGGTCTTAGTTATGGAAAAAATGATGGAGAGTGTTCCAAATCCAAGGAGGAATATGAAGGTGTTACAAGAAGGAATTTAATTTCATGTTAATTACTTCAAGCTTGTGAAGATTTTGTTCATGAGGAATGCAAAATTTTTATACCCACTTTGCAAGAAGATGCTCATAATCATGCAACTAATGAGAATGTAGAACAAGAGGATGTTGAAAGTTGTAAAGTCATTGAATCCATTGTTGGTATTCCAAAGAGAGACAATACCTCATCAAATTCATATCCTCAAGAGGGAAACACAGGTGATTGTACAAGGTATAAATCTGCCTTTAATCAAGTTTCTTTTGATTATGATAAACATGGGAAATCCTCACATAAGATTTGGAGGAAATTTACATGTTCCCTTTGTGGTTTAAATAACCATACTATTTCAAGATGTTGGAAGAATATAGCCATGCATAGGAAACTTTCTAAACAAAGGAGACAGGAACCCAAAGGTCCATTAGACAAGGAAAACCACGTTGAAAAGAAGATGCAAATATTTTTCACTCATTGCCATAAGCAGAGTCATCTTGTAGACAACTGTTGGAATTTGTATCCAAAAAGTCATCCACGACATTTGAAGAAGGTGGAAAGAGATCTTGAAAAGAATGGAAAAGAGGATTCCATAATTGATATGGGTGACGATGATTCACATGGTGACGTGCAGCTAAAAGAAGCACCATTGAAATGGTTTGATAAGAGATGGTTAGATTTCTTAACCAATTAAGTTCTTGCATGTATTTTGATAATTGATGCATTTATTTTCCAGTTGAATGCATTTACTTTCTCTAGAATGCACGTTGCATGTTTACGCTAGGAAGGTGTTTGAATGTGGAGTATGTTGACTCACTTAGATGTAGAAAATATGGCAATTTGTACATGATTTTGTTTGACTCGAGAGTCAGTTGTTTGAAGAGGAATGGTTTGTCAGCTTGTGTTAGTCGACTGACTGTTACATGCATGTTATATTGACTTGGAAGAGTTGATTTTGTACACCAATATGTAAGAGTACATGGCAATGTTCATATGATGAGACAATTATTTCTTTGAATGAGCAAAAGAAAGAAGCCGTCAAGTTATGTTTATTGCATGATGTGTTTTTCAAGTTAATGGCTTTTCTTGTGAAAATATGTCGCAGGATTTTGGAAGGTCCACTCTTGAGTGATAGGATCATGATTAGCCTTCATTCTCAAATCATGGCGTGAGTAACATTTCAATACTCGAGTATGATGGAATCAATAAGCAAAAATTGGAAAATATGAAAAATCGTTTGTAGCCATTGTAGACCATTTGATGTGTTGATGCCAATAAGCGAAAGAGATGGTGAATGCATTCTTCCAGATGTGGAATTTAGACCCGTGGAGGTAAAAGGAATGGTTTTTTATTTTCTTATGATTACTGATTTTGGAACTCATTTTTGTAGTTCATCTAGATGGGATTAACTTGTAAAAGTGGTTTCCAAGGAGAAGCTTCCATCGAATGGATGAGTGTGTGCAAAGGACGAACATGATTTTTAGTGGGATTGTTGGGTGTGGAGCCTGATTATCTTGTTTACTTTGTATCACAGCATTGGACCCCTGTACCTTAAAAAGGGCAGCAACACTGCCCATAATTAATCGCTGCCGTGGGGGGTCCAGGGGGGCAGCGCCCCCGAAACTAAAAATAGATGTAAAATTGCCTTGTAAAAGTATAGTAATTTCTAGTCAATCTGGGCCGTTCATTAGGAAAATGATCTGACGGTAGAAGTTATGTTTAGATTAGGGTTTTTTTGCCCTAGAAGGTAACCCCCTTGTATATATCAGGGTATTGTATTGCGGTTTTGTATGATATGTGTATTCTCAGAGCGAGAAACAGATAGGGAGACTGTGAGAGAGAACAAAGGATATTACAGCGGATCTGCTGTAGGTTTTGTCTCTTCAATTTTTGCTGGATAATAGAAAGGAAGGACTGGTTGTTCGGGGTGGACATAGCCCAAACTGGGTGAACTACGTATATCTGTGTCTCTCTAGTTTTATGTGTTTTGTGTGCTTTTATTTTCCGCATATTTTATGTGTTGCATTGCTCTGTAATATTTAATTTTCTAAAAAATGGTATCAGAGCCGAAGGTACATTTGGCTGATAAACTCGTAGAAAAAAAGCGTTCCTGGTTTGAGTGGGAGCAATGGCGGACAATGGTAAGTTTAGGGTTGAGAAATTTAACGGCCAAAACTTCCCACTGTGGAAGATGCAGATGGAATATTATCTGTATCAGAAAGATCTGTACCTACCATTGAGCGAAAAAACAAAGAATCTGGCGGCCATGACAGATGCAGAATGGAACATTCTCGATAGAAAGACACTCGGAACAGTACGGTTGTGTCTTGCGGCGTCAGTCGCCTTCAATATTTCGAAGGAAACAACAACAGAGGGTTTGATGCAGACGTTGGCGAAACTATATGAAAAACCCTTGGCCTCAAACAAGATATTTCTTATGAAACGACTATTTAATATGAAGATGTCAGAAGGTGGATCTGTTGCAGACCATTTAAATGAATTTAATACAGTTACCAGTCAGTTAAGTTCTGTAGGGGTAAACTTTGATGATGAAGTTAGAGCTATGTTATTCTTGTGCTCATTGCCAGAGAGTTGGAATGGTTTAGTAATGGCCATTAGTAACTCTGTCTCTGGATCTAGTACTTTAAAGTTTGATGATGTTGTTGGTGCTATCCTTAGCGAGGAAATGCGACGGAAAAGCTCCGGTGAGACATCAGGTAATGCTTTGAGTGCAGAGTCTAGGGGAAGAAGAATGGAAAGAGGAAAGAGCTCGGGATATCACAGTAAATCAAAGAAAGGCAGATCCAAGTCCAGATCAGGAATAGTGTGCTGGAATTGCGGAAAGAAAGGACACCTAAAGAAAGACTGTATATCTTAGAAGGGAAAAAAGGAGACACACAGCAAGAAAACAATCATGAAGCAAAAGTGACAGGTGATGTGTTACAAGATTCTTTGATTCCTTCTTTCAAAAATGTTATTGATTCTTGGGTTGTAGATTCAGGGGCTTCATTCCATGCCGCACCTGATAGGAAATATTTTCATGACTATGTTCAAGGAGATTTTGGACAAGTTCGTTTGGGTGATGATAAACCTTGTAAAATTGTTGGAATGGGTAAAGTTCCTGTAAAAAAATAGAATGGAAACCAATGGATACTAAAGGAGGTAAGGCATGTTCCAGATCTGAAGAAAAAATTGATTTCAACAGGGCAGTTAGGCAGTGAAGGTTGTGTGACAACTTTCACAGATAAAACTTGGAAGGTCACCAAAGGAGCGTTGGTAATAGAAAAAGGTGAAAAGGCTGGTACATTATATTTATGCAATGGTATTTCTAACTCTGTTAATGCTTTAACTTCCAAAGGAGCATACGCAGGATTATGGCATCATAGGCTCGGACACATGAGTGAGAAGGGAATGAATATTCTTCACTCAAGAAATTTGTTGCCAGGTTTGAAGAATGTTGATTTGGATTTATGTGAAAATTGCATTTATGGAAAACAAAAGAGAGTTAGATTTCTCAGAGTTGGGAAAGAAAAGAAGAGCGAAAAATTGGAGCTTGTGCATACAGATGTATGGGGACCTGCTCAGGTATCATCTCTCGGTGGCTCTCGTTATTATGTTACTTTTATTGATGATGCAATTAGAAAAACATGGATTTATTGTATTCAGAATAAATCTGATGTATTTGATACTTTCAAGAAATGGAAAGCTTTGGTTGAGATTGAGACAGGAAAGAAGTTGAAGTGTTTGAGATCAGACAATGGAGGTGAATATTGCAGCAAAGAGTTTGATAGGTACTGTTCAGAAAATGGAATACGCAGAGAGAAGACAGCTCCAAGAACACCACAAGAAAATGGTGTGTCAGAAAGGATGAACAGAACAATCATGGAGCGGCAAGGTGCATGATATTGCATGCAAGATTGCCTTTACAATTTTGGGCAGATGCTATAGATACTACTGATTATCTAATAAATAGAGGGCCTTCAAGTTCCTTGGATGGTGGTATTCCAGAGGAAGCATGGACAGGTAAAAAGGTAAAATATTCTTTTTTAAAGCCTTTTGGTTGTGAGGCCTTTGTCCATATTAATAAATAAAACAGAACAAAGCTTGAGGCAAAATCAAAGAAATGTACCTTTATTGGATATGGTGCTAATGATTTTGGTTATCGCTTATATGATTATGAAAATCACAAAATCATTAGGAGTAGAGATGTAATATTCAATGAAAAGGTCGTGTACAAGAACTATTATATAAAAAGAACATACAAAGCAAGGAATATACTGCTCTTGATGAGATATCCGAAAAAGACAGTCTGTACAATAATAATCGATAACCACAAGATCGTAAACCACCACAACAATAACACCACCTCAAACACCCGAAAAGTGTGCTAGAAGATCTACGCAGGATAAGTAGACTCTAACGATACTCTTCATTAGTATTATTACTGCACATCGCCCCGTGAACCCGAATGTTATGAAGAAGCAATGCAAAGAAAGTAGGAAGAAGTGAGCTAGCCATGGAAGAAGAGGATGGACTTAATGCATAACCGTACTTGGGACCTAGCCAAGTTGCCCGGGCAGTAACTACTTAACAAATGGTTTACGCAGTCAAGGAAGAAGATGGAGGAAAACAGAGACAAAGCTAGACTGTGTGTAGTGTTTGCACAAAACAAAGGTATTGATTTTGATGAAATATTTTCTCCTGTTGTTAAGATGAATTCAATCAGAACTATATTAATTCTTGTAGCAGCAGAAGATTTACATCTTTAACAGTTAGATGTAAAGACAACATTTCTCCATGGAGATTTGGAGGAAGAGATATACATGCAGCAAGTAGAAGGATATGAGGTAAAAGGGAAAGAAAAATTGGTGTGCAGGTTAAATAAGAGCTTGTATGGCTTGAAACAGGCTCCAAGGCAATGGTATCTAAAATTTGACAAGTTTATGTCTGAACAAGGTTATACTAGATGTCACTTTGATCATTGTGTTTATCTAAAAAGGCAAAATGATGGAAGCTATATTATATTTTTATTGTACGTAGATGACATGCTTGTTGCAGGGTCTAACATGTAGGAAATAAATGTGCTCAAAATAAAATTGGCAAATTCATTTGCAATGAAGGATTTGGGAGCTGCAAAACAAATCCTTGGTATGAGGATAACTAGAGACAAGAAAAATCGCAAATTAACACTGTCTCAGAATGAGTACATAGAAAAGGTGTTGAAAAGATTTAATATGCACAATGCAAAACCAGTTAGTACACCTTTTTCTAGCCATTTCAAACTCAGTAAGGAGATGTGCCCAAAGACCCAAGAAGACATGGATTATATGTCTAAAGTTCCATATGCATCAGCAGTTGGAAGCTTAATGTATGCAATGGTCTGCACAAGGCTTGATATTGCACATGCAGTGGGAGTTGTAAGCAGGTACATGAACAATCTAGGAAAAGAACATTGGATGGCAGTAAAATGGATTCTCAGATATTTGAGAGGTACCACAAATCAAGAATTATGCTTTGGTGGTTCAAACATTGCTCTACAAGGATATGTTGATGCGGATATGGGAGTTGACAAAGATAAAAGGAGGAGCACTATAGTATATGTATTTAATGTAAGTGAAATAGCTGTCAGTTGGGTTTGAAAAATCCAAATTGTTGTTGCACTTTCAACAACAGAAGCAGAGTATGTTGCTGCTACAGAGGCTAGTAAAGAAATGATTTGGTTACAAAGGTTTATGGATGAATTGGGTAAGAAGCATGATATGGGCACGCTATACAATGATAGCCAAAGTGCCATTCATCTTGCAAAGAACTCAACATTTCATTCTAGGACTAAACACATACATCTCAAGTACCATTTCATACGGTCAGTATTGGAAGATGGAGAGTTGAAGCTGAAAAAGATACACACTAGCCAGAATCCTGCAGATATGCTAACAAAAGTTGTAACCAGGGAGAAACTGAGAACATGCTCAGTTTCAATTGGTCTTCAAGGATGACGATGAAGATGAGAAATAGCCAGGTCCAAAGAGGAGTCATTTTCCAGCAAATGAAGCAGCGGTGGAGTTGCTACAATCAGTCTCCAAGTGGGAGATTGTTGGGTGTGGAGCCTGATTATCTTGTTTACTTTGTATCACAGCAATGGACCCCTGTACCTTAAAAGGGGCGACAACGCCACCCGTAATTAATCTCTGTCGTCGGGGGTCTAGGGGGGGCAGCAGTGCTTTTCAGAGCCCCCTCCCTGGCGAGGGTTTTCGGGGGCAGTGCCCCCAAAGCTAAAAACATATGTAAAATTGCCTTGTAAAAGTATAGTAATTTCTAGTCAATCTGGGCCATTCATTAGGAAAATGATCTGACGGTAGAAGTTATGTTTAGATTAGGGCTTTTTTGCCCTAGAAGGCAACCCCCTTGTATATATGAGGGTATTATATTGCGGCTGTGTATGATATGTGTATTCTTATAGCGAGAAACAGATAGGGAGACTGTGAGAGAGAACAAAGGATATTACAGTGGATCTGCTGTAGGTTTTGTCTCTTCAATTTTTGCTGGATAATAGAAAGGAAGGACTGGTTGTTCGGGGTGAATGTAGCCCAAACTGGGTGAAACACGTATATATGTGTCTCTCTAGCTTTATGTGTTTTGTGTGCTTTTATTTTCCACATATTTTATGTGTTGCATTGCTCTATAATATTTAATTTTCTAACAGGGATGGCCATCAGTCAACTTTCCAAGCACCGAGGGATCACTTTGGTACAACAGGGTGTCTTATCAATTAGTAAGTAGTAAACAAGTGTTGGATTGGGTCAACAACAAAAGGAGGACATTGGTTGAAGTGCCAAGCCATTTGCAAGGCAACGCATGTGAGAGAACCCAAGTGGTTGTCATGGATATTTTTCCAAGTATAATCAAGTTAATAGAATTTAGAAAAGATAAGGGTATTCAACTCTCATGAGATAACCAAATTTTGTGGGTCCAAAATCCTGTCAGTGGGAAGGAGTGATCAAAATCTGGATTGGGGGAAAATTTTTCCAAAAATTTAAAGTGCTCAAAATTTCACCAAAATAGAACTATCAAATAGTTCCCATCGTCAGGAATCCGACGCACTTCATTTCACTCAAAACAAAGTCCGTATGTGAAAGTTAGAGGTTGTTGTTCCCTATGCAAAACAAGTGAATTTTAAAAATAAAAGGGTCAAAGGTCAAAATTTGGGTTTTTACACTAGCCAATGGCATGCTGACAAGTGTCAAATTATGAGTGGACCAAATTTCTTTTTTGTTGGCTGTTTGTGGTTGGTTTCTGGAGGACCAGTAGGATGCTGACGTGTGGCTAGCCCGAAGGTTGTCACGTGCCCCTCCCAAAGGCCAAATTTTTGGTTTATACCATAGTTGGAATTTTATATATTGTGGTGAAAAATGTTATGTATTGGGGGAAGGGCAGAGGTTTGGGTCAAACCCATGACCTCCCCCACGTAACCCACACATCTTACCACCTACTCTACACAGTTGGACTTAATATACAATGGGCTTAGTTTGTATATATGGTTGGATAATGGCTTAGACAGAGTTAAAAGGAGCCAACCCTAAAGGGCCAGCACATGATGGCATGGGACCATGCCCCAAAACCAAGATCAGTGTGCTCGAAATGTCTAATGGCTGGTTTAAAAAATTAAACGAGATTAATTATCCCTAATCCTTGATTAACGTGCTAATCTAAATTTCAAAATGGATTTTTATTAATTATGATTAATGCGCTAAACCACCACTTAACACTAATTAAACCTGCACTTAATAGTTACTTAATCTGTAATTGACTTGGTGGAAAGTTTGCAGAGTCTGCCATTTTCAGTGGAGCTCCAATTTTGGCAAGCTTAACTAGATGTTTATCCAGTTTTAATGAAGTTTTTCTAGGAAATATTGAGGAAGCCATAATGTTGGCATATATTAACCAATTTGGATCAATAATATTCATTCCTAGATGATTTTATTCTCAGATCATGATGGTGCAGGTTGCAGAGTCGTTGTAGCACTTATGTAAGTGATTTTTCCACTTTGAAGATTAAAGAAGCCTAGGGCCACTAGGAGGAGAGGCCATGTCTAGATCATCTAAAGACCATTTGTAGATCTTGAAGAGTCTATTTTGAGGTTTTCTGGTCTTCTGGGTCCAATGGATTAGGTTTCAAAGCCATTGGAAAAATTTAGGTGGATGTAATCAGATAATTGACCATTAATCCAAAGAGGGCCTAGCCAGTTGAAGCAGGTCCATGGAGATGTAACCCAGGAGGGGTGAAATCCGTTATAAAATATTGTGTAATGTGTATGTTGTGTTATTTATCTACAATTTGTTTTTTGTACATGTTTTTTTAACAGCTAATTTAATCAATGAATTTATCACAAACTGGACCCAAAACTTGACACATAAACCCCTTCACAACTTGCTAATTTGAGACGATCCTAAACACATTTTTATTTAACTGATGAGGGAGCTAGCAGAACAAAACTAGTTTTCCCATATTCGGATCATCCATTAAGGCATCAATACCCTTATCATACTGCATCCACCAACAAGAAAAAGTGGACGAAATAATACCAATAATACTAGTCATTAAGGAGAAATAATATATCAATAATCAAATTAAAATTTAATTTTCTCTTCTACATTAGATTTTATCATTTTGAGGGTGTTTGATAAGTTCTCTTTTAGATCCTAAGTAGCTTAGCTTCCAATTTTCAATAGTTTTCAAAATTCATGCTTCTATTATATTTTTGTAATTCACAGAAAGAAAATTAAAGCATCGAACATGATGCATGCTTCTATTATTTTTTGTAATTCATAGAAACAAAATTAAAACATGGAACATGATGTTAATGGTGTTGATGGTTTCCTATAATATACCCATTTAATTTTCCATGCTTTACAATGGTTAAGGTGTGGATTTCAGGAAGGTTAAAGTGAGGATATATCTATGATAAAGTGCGGTCTTCAGACAGATTCAAGTGCAAACTTCTCTGAGGTAATTATAGTGTGAAGAAGTCTAGAGATAAGTGTGTATTTATCTGAGATCAAGTTGTAGATTTCAGGAAGGAAACAAGTGTGGATATATTTGAGTTTCCACAATGTGACCAATTATGAAATAAGTGTAAGTTAAGGCAATGTACAAGCATAAGGTGTGGACCTATTTCTTGAATTGTTTTAAAGCAATGAATACCGATCTGTGTGAAGAAGCTAAAGGGTTGAAGTCTAATATAATAATATAAGAGTAGAAGAAAGGTAAATATGTGATTTACCTTCCCATCTTCAGTACAAGAAAGGAAATAAATATATCTCAAGTGAAAGAAGAAGAATTATAATCGAATACTAAATCAAGGAAGATATAATTAGATATTGAGTTCTCTAGTGGTGGTCCATGTTAGTGCGAGTTGGTGTAGAAGAGAAGGATCAACGTTGTGAGCATACATAGAAGCATCGAAAAGGTCTTGGAAGAATTCCTAGGTAAAGGGTCTAAGTCTTGCTCATGGTGCTTGTCATTTGAATATCTATAAGAAGAATTCCTTATGCGTTTTCCTCTCCAAGAGGGATCTGAGGTTTTTCCCTGGCTCTAGGAGCCTAATTTTTGTGTCTCATGTATTTTGATAATTGACTTGATGAAAGACTAAATAAGCTAAATAAGATAAGAAACATGTAACTAAAGTAAGCACACAAGTAATTATCAAGAAGAGAATTTTAATTAATCACCAATCCTCTAAATTCTCAACATGGTATCAGAGCTAAGGTGTTGAACACAAGGGCTACTTGAAAATGAAGAAACTCGAGGAAGCGAAGATACAAGTTTGGGTTGAAAAGTAAAATCAGTTTGCAAGGAAGAATCTCAAGCTATTTCAAGAGAGATATTCTATCTCATTCAAAGTATCAACTCATTGAAGGAAATAATCTTTTCCATCAAGGATTTACATTGAAGACATTGTCAGAAGAGGACGCCATCTTTTGAAGATATCCTTTATCATCAAGGATACAAGAACATATACATTGGATATTTCAGTCTTATAAAAAGGTCCTGACTTCATCTTCATCATCATCAAGGAATATTCAAGCCACTCTAATCAAGTAAGTATCCATGACGTTAATTAAATCGGTCGAGATGACTTACTATAAAGAGAGAAACAATTTGGTTGGGTCATCAAAATTTAGTGCATAGAAGAAGAGGATATATTTGAATTTAATTGAAGACGAAGTTATTGACTACATCGAAGGATTTACAATTCAACTACAAAAATAAGATGCTCCAACTCATGCTAAGTACATGAAGGGAGAAATTACAGCCCATAGGATTCTCATAGAATCCATTAAGGACTCACTCATTCCCTATGTATCAAAACTAAAGTAAAAAAAAGAAATATATGAGAACTTGGTGGAGATACTCTTTATGAGTATTGCAGGAGAAGCAATCTCTCTGAGACAAGAGCTACACAAAATGAATTTTTCAAGAGAAGAATGAATCACTTCATACTTCATGAGGATTTATTAAATAGGATATCAACTGTAAGAACTGGGAGAAGTAATGTATCACACTAACTACAGTGGTTTTTAATGCTCTACCAGAAGAATGGGTAAACTTCACTTCTAGTTTATACAATAAGAAATAAGCCACACCAATCCATGATTAATGGTCTCTATGTAAAATAGAGGAAACAATGTTGAAAGCCAAAGATGATACAAGATCAAGTGAAGGGAATCAAGCCTTTGTAGCCATATCCATAAAGAAAGGAAGATTCAGAAAATTTGGTCCTCAGAATAAAATAAGAAATAACGACAAAGTACGATGCTTTGGATGTAATGAACTTGGGCATTATAAAATATATTTTCCTAAATCTGAAAATGACTAGAGGAAAAGGGAAGAAGCCCATATCTCAGATATGAGGGAAGAACCTGATGTAAAGATATCTATGAAAGAAGAAGTGGGAGATCTCTATTATGATTTAGATCATCTTCCTCTTTAAGTGATTTCTGTTGATTGTAAAATAGTATGTTAGGAAGAAATGTATATTGATAGCATCATGATAGATGTTAGGTCCCTATATCACTAGTATAGTCCCTTATTATTGTTAGTGTAACCCCCTTATTGTTATTATTGTACCCTTGTAACCCCCATTTCATTATTATTGTGCCCTTAAATTATTATTGTTAGGTCGGCTAGGATTACATTGTGGCCCACTAGGATTACATTATGGCCCCATGGACTCCTATTTATAGAAAGGAGGTTTTGTAAATTGTATCATCCAAGAATTGTTCATTTATGTAATGTATTAGAGGTTGCCCCCTCGAAGTGGCTTATTTCTAAGGCGTTGATATCTCTTTTCTTCTATTTTTGAAGCTGGTTACACAACAATAGAAGCATGGTAGGAGCTCTTGGTGAAAGAGATCTAGGAAAACCTCACTAATAAAAATACTTATGGATGGTAGTCATCAAGATCAAGGGTCATGATGGAAACATGTGCTGACAGTTTCTAGTGGAATTCCCTATGAATTCACTGGTTATAAAGAAAGAAGAAAGGTTTCATCAAAGAATTTTATGATAAAGAATTGTGGGATTAGGATGTGATGGCATATTGATGAAGCAGGTCAATGGAATGAAGTTCCTCATTCTAGTAAAACTGCTACATGATGAATCAAAGGAAAAAGGTATGAGGTATATATATGTATATGCTGACAATGGATGTTGTGAAGTCATGTCATATGTTTGCAGGTAATGGAATTCTATATGTTATCACTCATAATTTTGTGAGTCATTACTTGACATGGTCATACAGTTCACTCCTTCAAAAGGGTGAGGTATCCTTAAAGATTTTTCAAGTTGGCATGGGATATTTCATTTTTTAATATTTAACCTATCCTAAGTTTGAAGACCACCCTCATTTCATCTCAAAACCAGCTCTATATAGGTCACATCATGTTCCATCAGTCATCATTTGATGACATATTTCATTTCCCAAGCTCACAACTCTAAAAATTTCATTTTAGCCAATAATCCATACTTCTGTAGCAAATTTAGTGTAAAATAGGCAGAAAACACTACAAAACTACTGAAAGTTTTGTAGCGAATATGAAGTATTTCTCTGTTTTCTCAATTTGAGCAGTAAAATTAAAGGGTTGTTTTTGGGAAAATAGAACAATATTTTAAGAAACTGGGAGAGGTTATTTTCAAGAACATATCAGATAAAAATAACCTCTTTCACACTTCCCAAAGGTTCTACAAATTGGGAGATACAAGGATGTCTTTCAACCCAATTTTCATAATGCAGAATTTTCCTGTTTTATACATGTTTTTAGAATGCGGATTATGGACAATTGGAAATGTTTTTTTTTTTTTAAAGAGAGAGTTTTGTTAAATACATATTTAAATAAAAAAAACTCCTTAATTTTGGCAATATTTATCACGAATAGGGAGAAAAGAGGTCACCTCTGAAACCTATGTTTTTAGAAAAAAACAGTCATTTTAGTGATGAAAAAACTTGCTAAAGGTGGAACGGATGTTTTTTGAGGAATAAACACCTCAAGACCCTTAGGTTGAGTTGTTTTATGTTTTGAAAGGTCAATGGCATGTTGAAAATCAAAATTTTACAGCTGGAAGGTTCCTTTTTGAAACAAGGCAAAAATATGGAAAAAACACAGTTTTCAGCAGTTTCGTAGCATTTCCTAGGCTTGAAGCCAAGAAAACACTACAAAACCACATGTAGCTTTATTTTTACATTTAAAACCATTTTGGAAAGCTTTAAAGAGGTTTAAATGATATGGAATATTTTTTAGGTCATGATGAACACAATGCAAGAGGAAAGAAGCAGAAATTTTGATTGCAAATGTCATTTTTGGACGCTACAAAAGCATGTTATGAAACTACCATGTTCTCGTAGCAAATTGTTTTTTAAGGTTTATGAGAAGATGAAAAAGTTTTCTAGATATATGAAAGAGGTTTTTCTTCATCACATGCCCCTATACAGAAACCTCTCTCATTTCCTACAAATATATCAGGGTTTGCAAACTATACACTCATCTATGAAGCCTATTTTTTTCCAGAATTTTCACTAACTAGATTTGTAAAAAAATTATAAAGATTTGACTTGGAGGAGGTCTAGCTTAGCATCCACATGGTATAATGACACATCAGCACTATATTACACTCAGAAAATTAGTTGGTTGCATCTGATAAGGGTTATTGAAATGGTTGTTTGAACTATTAATGAAAGAAGAGTCCTTTTTGTATTCAAACTCTGCAAAACAGAAATATTCCTAGGAAGTCTCCAAGTGATAGAATAATGTTTGAAATAGGTCTCTGAGGTGGGAATTCGAAGATATCAAGGTGGCATATCATTTTTATGAGTCCTTATTCTATAAAGGACTGAGTTTTAGAGTTATAAAGGGTTCGGATATGTTATGGCTGACTGTTGCTATTGTAAATAGGTTTTTATATCAGTAAGAAAAAGTGTTTTTCTTCTTGACAGACCTGAGATTCTCATGGGATTTTTAATGTTTTATTGATCTACATCTTATATTTTACTACTTGAAACATATTTCATTGCTATTAATCAGAATTCATAACTCTATGCTTTGACTTCCTTTAGTAATGAGATGACTGTGTTTTCCTATGTTTTATGAGTGAATTGCCTTTGAACCACTAGCAGTAGATTTCATTGCTATTATTCAGAATTCATAAATCTATGCTCTGACTTCCTTTAGTAATGAAATGACTGTGTTGACCTATGTTCTATGAGTGAATTTCCTTTGTTAAAGACCCCTATCTTCCTCATCTTCCATGTCAAGAAACCTTGCCATTGAACCTACTGATTTGTTGACTCCATAAGCCCAATGGTAGCAAGCCTTCATCTTTTCAACCTGCAAACATAAAAAACCAAGACACAGTTCATAGAGTTAGCCATATAGTACTATCATTATCTAAATCATAAAACCCCTTTGAGAGAGCCCTCTCAAACTAAAGAGGCTAAGCTTCAGTCAAAATTTGGTTTGAAATAGTTACTCCAAGTTGACCATTGAAGTAGCCCAACAAGACTCAATTTGGTGATAACATTTTCACGCCATTTCTGGGGACCAAAGGTGTAAATTTTCCTTGGGAATAATGAAAAAGTTCTAGTTCTAGGGTCTGAGAGCAACAGACACTTAGCCACATATTGGCTGTATTTCTGCTCTGATAACTCCACACATCAAATAATCAATTGGAAGGTGACTCCACTGCTTGAAGATCAATAGCTTCATGAGGGAGAGATAGACACCTTCGGTCCATACAAAGTATTAAATTTTTAAAAGGTGCCAAACGGATGATATTGGGTTGCCTTAGCTGAAAGACAATAGAAACTTGCATAGGTATGTTCCATCCAATATAAGGTAGAAATATTTTTTGCCTTTGAATATTGAATTGTTTGATTACATTGTCAACATTAAAATATATTTTTCTCTCTATACATGTATATCA
Organism: Pinus albicaulis; assembly: GCA_034641835.2. NCBI lineage: Eukaryota > Viridiplantae > Streptophyta > Pinopsida > Pinales > Pinaceae > Pinus > Pinus albicaulis. The sequence goes on from CM076580.1 coordinate 1,472,135,021, forward strand.
AATTGATATTGAAATAAATTAATTAACATGGATATTTAAAGAGGTTAATTTAGTCACATATTGAAATGTTTTTTAAAAGTAAAGAATGACACATATTCCTCTCAAAAGTAAAAAAATAAGATTATTTTTTATTTTATTTACTTTTCTTTTATAGAAAACTAATATAAAACACTATTACAATGAAATTTAATGTAATACTAACCAATCTAGAATGGCATTTTCTTAACCAAACACCATTACTCCAAAATACAATACAATGAAATTTGATGTAATACTAATCCAAAATTCAATGCAAAACAAATCAATCTAATACTAAATCTAGAATGGTATTTTATTAACCAAACACCATTACTCCATAATAAAATAAAATAGAATTGAATGTAATACTAACCTCAAAACTACAACTAAATTGAGAAAGGTATTTTCTTAACGAAACATCATTACTCCAAAATATAATATAATACTAACCCCAAAAATACAACCATTTTTCACTATTGTGAGATGCATAGTACCCTAACTATCAAAGTCCATTGTAAAATAAAGAAATAGTCATGCACAATTTTCAACTATGGGAAGACTTCACAATTACAACTTGATCTACTTTATTACAATATTTTCTTTTCTTTAATTCAAAAGTAGAGAAATCTAAACACGAATATCAACAAATTTTAAATTCAGATTACAATATTTTATTTTCTTTAATTCAAAAGTAAAGAAATCTAAACCATTGTAAACTTAGATCATTGGAATGCTCATGCTAATCTTTAAATTCAGATTACATTATTTTAGGTTCCTTGATGTTCAATGCCACTAGTATCCTCAATGTTGATCTCATAGTTGCGAGCTTCTCCATCAAAAGGATTTCCAAATGCATTAGGATTTTTTATTCCGTTCCTAACTGTTAGTGTCCAATAGTCTCAGTGATCAAATTTATTCTTTTTAGTGTTGTTAGATGTCTTTGGTCAAATTTTTATATTGTCAATATGGTCAATTCATTGTCTATGTCATTGCTACTCCCTCCACTTGTTCGAGGTCACCATCATCCATCATGGTCATGTCATTTTTTCCCTATCCTAGGTCATCAAAAAAGTCAGTGGGTTATCATCTAGGTCATGGTTCACATTTGATGGTCATCATCATATTAGTCATCGAAAGCAAGGAAGGGATTCATGTCATCCATTTTGGTCACCATCTTGGGAGTTAGAAACTAGGTAACGTTTTGAAACTTAACTCTATCCTTCCAAGTCTTTGAGAGATCCTCTCTTGCATTTCAAAACTTTCCACAACCATCAAAAGTTCAGATTATATCACCAAATTACACAATTCATCAGCGTCTTGTGCTTTTGCTACGTTTATGGAAACTTGTTGTGCCTGTATCTTGGAGACATAAAGAGGGAAAGAAAAAGTGAAAACGCCATCTCATTGTTTCAAACAACCAGAAAAGTAAGTGGGACCATTACAAATCTTTGCTTCATCAATTTCTTCAAAAAATTGAGAAACTCCTTCCGTGGGATTATTACTGCGTTTTTGTTGCGATTTTGTGATTTCATGGTTTTGCTTCACTTGATAAGGAAATTTCCTAGTTTCTTGGGCTATAAATCCTTAATATCCTTCATTATACACTCACTGCCATTCCCCTCACTTTATTTCAATCATTTCATGAATTTCCCAGAAAAACCCTAGCTAGTTGGTGCACTTCTAGACTAAGGATGTGTTTCCCTCTTTTTTCCCCTTTCCCTCGCTCAAATTCACAAATGCAACTTTATTTTTGTTCCCAAAATACTTCCCTACTCTCCATAATTTTTTATTAATTTTTCTTGCCCTTGATCCCATCCATTCCATACTCTCAGCTTGTTGTGTTTTCTCCCCTATTTTACAGCTCAAGTTTCCTTAACCATTCTTGCGTGAGACTAGGGTTTCCTATCAGAAGAAAAGTTAAAAATGGAAGAGACCAGTGAAAATAGGAAATTAAAAGGAGGATAGATCTCAATATATGAGCCCATTCATTTCCAAGAGTTCAATTCATCAGAAAATCATTTGAGCAGGAAAATTGCCTAGGGTTTTGTCAGAAGGCGCAAGAGGTGGGCTACCATCATGATTTAACAAGGTAACCTAGACCTATTGCTAATGCATCACTGGTGTTATGAAATGAAATCGAAAATCAAATAAAAAGGAGACAAAATTTTGAAAATTCGAGTGTTGTGATCATTTTCTAGGGTTTACATGGCACGTAAGGACAATTTTACTTCAAAATCAGTTTCTAAAATAATGGAGATGAATTTTACAAACATGAAATAGGTTTTTTTCAATCACACAACAAAGAACACAAACATCCTTTAGTTTATCCATAGGTGTTATGATATGGGAGATATGTAGCAAATTTTGAAGCCTATTTTTCAGAAAATCAAATTCTCCAATTTAATTACTCGTTTTAGTCATTCTTTTGTGGCTCGAATTCCAGGAAGATGGGAATTAATTTCAAAAACATGAGAGAGGTTTTTCTTCCCAAAAAGCTTATCTACAAAAAAGTCACCCATGGTTGTAAAAAATTTTATGTTTAAAGTGATAGCACTCCATCTTTGACCCTAATTTTTACAAAAAACGCAGAAATTTGACCCTACCAAAACGAAGCGAGTGCTCGATGCACTTTCCTAGAGGCTCTGAATGAAAATTGGAAAGAATTTGGAGATCGATAATGATGTGAGGATGATATAAAATTACTTTGGGAAGATTTAAAGTTTTTATATTTTCAAAAAATGAAAAATAGTGCCAATGTTTGACCTTTTTGCCATTATTTCAGACCACTCGTTGTGTTTATGGTTTTGAGGATTTTTCTTGACACGTGGAGGTCAAAGGTCAAAATGGTCAATGTAGAAGCTATCTAGTAATTTTTTTGATGGTTAATAGGCATATTTATGGTCATATTTGTTAAATAACATTATGTTTAATGAATTTAGAGAAAAAATCAACTTGTTAGCTAAAAAAGGGGAAAGTTGTTTCTAACTTTCCTAGGATTAGGCTATGAGTCATTAGGTGCATTCATGAATTTTTTTGGATAAATATTTGACCCCTAGAGGTGGAATCTTGTTTTATTTTATATATTTACTTAGAATTAAGTCAGTGAGAGTGTTTGATATTAAATTATTTCACATACTTTTGGTGCTAGTGTACTTGACTATTTGCAGAAGTAATTTATAGGCAGTTGCAACTATTTTTATGGGATTATTGTGATGTGGTTAGTGATAATGTTTGTCTCCATTTTTATTATGCGTCTGATGATCAATTTTTTAAAGTATCCATCTACTTTCTTCTAATTCTTTATCTTTTAAGTTTTGAAATAGAAATCATTCTTTTATGCTCTGTTTTTGTTTAAGATAAGCATTTAAGTGTTCCATCCTTTGAAATAAGTGAATTCATTATGATCACTTAACTTATTATATGTTTTCCTCTTTACCACACTACAATGATAAACCAATTGTGTCCCTAAATCACATCTACCTTGCCTCATATTGTGTCCGCAACTGATTTTTTTAGGATATCTTGCCTAGTTTCCAAACCTAGTGCATCTTTTTCGAACAAACCCTAATAAAACCTAAATAAAAAACTCTACTGATATTGTAACTAGCCTCAAATACTTATTCTCCAATAATTTCCATCAATTGTGAGCTTTATATAGAGAGAACCCTCTCTAATTTTCTAGGGCTAGCTGCCATATTGAAAGTAGGTTTGTGGTGACCTCTTTCGTTTCCTTTCTCAGCCTTGGGAAACTAAGGAGCCCTAACATTTTGGCACTGCTGCAGGGGAGTGGAAGGTCACATTTTCCTGAGGTGTGAAAAAAAAGGATCACATCTCATTAGTGATGGTGGAAAATGATCAAACATAAGAAGGATGAAATGATTCACCTGGCGACTCCAACCTGATTCAAAGCATAATCCATAAATAAGGGTTTTATTGGTGATTCCACTAGAATAAGAATCAATAGCCTAAAGGATTCCTTAGTTAATCTATTTTTATCAAGATGGGTTCAATTACTATAAAGTATTCTCTTATGAATCTTTCTTAGATTCTTGGTTTTCCAAATCGAATTCCTTGCATAGATTGGAAAAATTATCTGCCCAAATTCATAGATGGAAACGAGGATGAGGCTATTCGACATCTAATAAAATTTCATTGGCATATACATAAGCTTGGGATTAGGTTTCATGAGGATTATTTTATGAAACAATTTATGGCTACCCGGGAAGGGAAAGCATGATCATGGTGTGAAGGGTTGAAACTAGGTAGCTTATTCTCTCTTAAATATTTCCACACAACATTCTTTAAGTTTTATGGAAAATCTCATCATTCATCCTTGTTGTTAGAATATTGTTGTGAATCCTGTGAATATTTCATTCAATACCTTAAAGAGGATTTTGGTGATGAAGAGTGTCTAGATTATGAGATCATAGAGGCCCTTTATGAATTTTCTTCCCAAAAGAAAATAACAGAGGTTAGTTGCCTTGATACAAAGGATCATTCACACCACACATCAAATCCTTCTTTGCTTGAAGATGAAACATATTTTCATCCTAACAGTCAGATTATATCCCATGAATTTAACAAATATTTGTAGCCTTTTCAGTCTTTATGTAGTAAAAAGTATGAGGATAATCATTCAAGTTGTTTTTTATCTTATTAATTTTTTGAGATTTTGTACCAGGAAGAAATTGGTCCAAGTCAGAATTATGAAATTGCATGTACGAAAAAATTAAGCATTGAACCATCAGATGGCAATGATCTTCTACTTTTGCAAGGAAATAATGAACAAGAAGTTGTTTTCCTTGATCGTTGTGATAGTGAAATTGATATTATTCCTATTGAAGCACATGAGGAACTAATGGAAAAAGGCAGATTTTAGATCCTTTTAATCATTCTTATTCTTAGGAATGTGAGAATGTGTCCCAAGGCAATAAAATTTAAAAGGTATATAATGTAGAGATGCTTCTTACTATGCCTATTATGTAAGAATGTATTAACAATGATCTGGTTCAAATAGTTGTTGATTATACTACCTCTCAATCTAGATTTACATGAAGAAACACTCATGCATGAAATTTCAAATTGGAGGATTATAGACCAGCTATTGTCATTCATTTCGAGAATAACCTGAAAGAGAAAAACCATTGATTACAAATAATTTTTATATTTCTCCCTTTCTGATCCACAAGAGGTAATGTTTCATGGTTCTCAAGACCCCTTGGGCAGTGTTTTGGAAACATCATAAAATGTGGAATTTTTTTTTGTTCAACGACATAGGTTTTGGACTCAGGTTTCATTTTTAGTTTCCATTTACTAAATATTTCTTTATGCATGGTGGAGCTGAATACAAGCATCAGTCAAGTAGGCATTTACTTGATTGGTTGCAGTGGATCTTCGACTTCAATTGATCAAATTGTTTATGGATCAGTTATAGTAGGGAAGGTGTGATAAATAAGGTCAAAATTCTGAGTATTTTTCAATGTCATTTTCTAGTAGAGTTTTCAGTTGGTGATGTACAATTAAATGTTCAATTTGATTTCAGTCATTTTGAGGATTGTAGATGCAGTGACTCCATTTCCCAATGAATAAGGCGACCTGATCTACAATGTTCTAGAAGCCTCCTAAAGGAGCTTCCATCACCATTGGAGCCAATGTTAGTGTCCAAGACTCTTAGTGATCAAATTTAATATTTACAGTGTTGTTATATGTATTTGGTAAAAAATTTATATTTTCAAATAAAATTTGGTATCTCTTGATTGTCAAAATGGTCAAGTCATTGTCTAGGTCACTGCTACACCTTCCACTTGTTCAAGGGCAACATCATCCATCATGGTCATGCAATTTCTCCCATGTCATAGGTCATCAAAAGAGTTAGTGGGTCATCATTTAGGTCATGGTATAGGATTCACATTTGATGGTCATCATCATATCAGTCATCAAAAGCAAGCAAGGGAGTCATGCCATCCATTTTGGTCACCATCATGGTAGTTAGCAATTAGGGAACATTTTGAAAATTCATTCTATCCTACAAATTATTTAATATCTCCTCTCTTGCATTCCAAATATTACCACAACCATCAGAATTTCATATTATATCAACAAAGTACTCAATTCATTAGCCTATTGCACATTTACTGCGTTTCTAGCAACTTGCTATGCTTTTGTTTTGGAGATAAGGAGGGAAATAATAGGTGAAAAATCCATCTCATTGTTTCAAATAAATTCAAAAAAGTAAGTGGGATCATTAAAAATATTTTCTTCAGTCAATTTCTTCACAAAATTGATAAACTCCTTCCCTAGTATTTGTTACTACGCTTTTTCTGTGCTTTTGTGATTTCATAGTTTTGCTTCACTTGATAATGAAATTTCCTATTTTCTTGGCCTATACATCCATAATATCCTTAATTACACACTCCCTACCATTCCCCTCACTTTATTTCTGTAATATTCCTAAATTAGCATGCAACTAATTGGAATATTAATTTTTCTCTTGCCATTTAGTTAGGTGAATAAATTGGTAGGGAGGCCCATAAATCTCTTTAGTAGGAATAAAATCCCTCTTAATGTGAAAAGGGACCATATTCATAGCTGGATAAAGCATCATAATCTGTGAACAGGGGCTAATGCATGTGGACAAGGTCAAGTTTGACCAGGTCAACAATGCTGGTATGGAGGGAGTGGATCATCATTAAGAGACAACACAGTGCGAATGGGAGGAAGACTCCATGATGGTGCAAACCCTAATGAGTGGGACTCGAGGTGAGAAGTCTCAAATTTTTTATAAGGAAGGCAAGGCAGCTGTAGTGAGTTGTTTTATTGATTATTGATTTTGTGGTCTGCATGAATTCTTCCATTCTTCAACTGTTTAGTTGAGCTTGCAGTGTTGTTTAGCACAGGGTGTTCTCGAGCGGGGATCCCATCTCTTCCCTTGAGGTAGCCTCTAGGAAGAGTATTGTACCTTCATTTCCACACATCTGAAATTCTGGCCAAGCTTCAGTCTTCAGCTATAGTGCAGTTTCTGCAGAGTATTGTGTTGTGTTGCAGGGTGTTGTAGTGAAGGGTTGAGAAACCCACTTTCTGAGCTAGTTTTCAGAGGAGGAAGCATTATTCCCTTTGGGATATCATCAACAGAGTTTATTGAGATTTATTTCACATCTTGGCACCAGGCCAACCTATTCCCATCATCTACAGCACAGATCCCCTCTTTGGTTGCGTTATTTCAGTGAGCATTTGCAGTGGAGGTTTCGGTGCTTGATTTGGAGGGTGAGATCTTCAGCGTTAGGATAAACCTTTCACTTGAAGGATCTATTAGAGGAGATATATTCAAAATATATATCATATATAACCATATTCATCCAGTTATTCAGTAGCAGCTACTATTCAACCCTAGGGCTGCATTCTGGCATTTTGGTATTTTGGGTATTTCCGGAAACCCTTTCCGAGTTGTCTTGGAAATGTGTTTGGGAACCTAGATATTTACTTCCAACATTGTTTGAGATATAGATCAGAAGATCCACCTTTTTATGTATTTCTATCGCATTTTATGCCAAGAAACTGTGCTATCATGGCTCATGGCACTTGTATGGCAATATTTCTCATGTATTAGCATATTTTCCTATTGGAGGCATGTTTCCTATTGCTTGAGTGACTTGATCCTCAAGATCTTGTGCTTAAATTTTTGCTGATATATTTAATAAAATGGTTGTACATTTGTCTTATATCAGGGTGTATTTAGTTTTTCACTGCAATTTCCATTATTGTGTTCAAATATTGTTGCTTCCCCATTTGGGAATATGTTGTGAAACCAACTCCAAAAATAGAAGAAAAGAGATATCAATGCCTTAGAAATAAGCCACTTAGAGGGGGAAACCTCCAATACATTACATGAATGAACAATTCTTGGATGATACAAATTAAAAAACCTGCTTTCTATATATAGGAGTCCATGGGGCCACAATGTAATCCTAGCCGACCTAACAAATAATTTAAGGGCACAATAATAACAATATGGGGGTTACGGGGGTACAATAATAACAATAAGGGGGTTACACTAACAACAATAAGGGACTATAATAGTAATATAGGCACCTAAAAAAATATTACAGTGATATTAGAGCATAATATTAGCTCACCCTATGAGTTTTAGCCAATATGCTATAAGAAGAAGAAGAGAAGAAAATGAAATCTAAAATGATGGAAGGAATGAGCTTTGTCTCATCACTTTTCAGATCTATGAAGAACTTCTCCAAGGGGGTCAAGGAGATGAAAGAGGAGAAATGAAATGAGACCTCTAAAGGGTTTCAAGAAGAGGAAGGCCCATGTAATTCCTATTAGCAGAAGAAATAATCGGTGTTGCATAGAGCTCCAAAGCAATACACTATGCCCTTTTCTTTTGAGGAAGAAGACAAGAGGCATGGAGATGGAGGATACTTGGATCATGAGATTCTAAGTGAATACCTTGCAGAATATAGGACTCAAAATAGAGCTTTCAAGGAGATTCTTACTCTCCCATAGTTCCTTCAGCTCAAAGAAGAAATAAGACCTTGCAACAATAGATTCCTATTGACTACATTTGATGGGTCATCCACATGTACAACAACAGCATGGGGAATGAATTTGGATGCATTATTTCTACTACATTTAGTGGTAGAAAGAGAAGCTGTTGAGATTGCAGCGCAACACCTTGAAGGTGAAGCAAAGATTTGGTGGTTCAGCCATTTGAGTCATGCAAGAGTGACTGCATATGCAATTTTTTCTCAAAGGTTGATCAAAAAGTTTGATAAGAAGAAATTAGAGGAAAATTGGCCTTCACCACTACTTTCTGCAAGATTAATTGCATCGGGAGAAATAACACTTACACCTTCACAAAGTGGTCTTGATCTCTTGACATGTAGAGTCCCATGCACTATTTTGGAGATGCATGAGGAGGAGGAGACTTGTACCAAAGTTGATGCAGCCATAGAAGAGCATCCACCATCATTAGTAGTTGTAGAAGTCATCGCACCGAAGGAAGGAAACCTTGTAGCAATAAAATATGTTCCCAAGCATAACCAAGGTATGAAAATGTTTCCACTTTCTATTATTTTAGCACATCTTATGGAGAGTTGTGGGAATATTCCATTCCATGACCTAGGGTCAAGACACACTGCTAGTTTGGAGTAGCAAACTATCACTGCATTGAGGAGCCTTGATTTGTTAAAGGAGGAGATGTACACTCATCCTAGTGTATCATTTTTGAGCTGCACACAACTCTTGGGATTGGAGTGTAGATATTTGGATGATAGGATGAGCATTGTCCTAAACAATCCAATGCAGAACTATATGTTCAACATTGAGCATAAGCATGAGACAAAAAATGCACCATGATGGAGATCATCAATGCTTTCATTGAGAAACAATGATGAGTTTTAGGCCCAACTATTATTGTAGCATTCTAATGACCATTATACTTATGTGAAATTGTATGGGCAGATGATTGATGAGAGACATCTTATCTTTCATTATTGTGATGGATCTTTCTTGATGATAATTTCACAGCTCAATGAGAAGACTTTGCCTTCAGCATACTCGGATCCTTATGGATTCAACATGGTCATTGATGAGTGATCTTCACTTGGGGATCTCCAAGAGATTTCATTTTAGCATCCCATGAAATGCAAAGGTAGAAATCTAGTTTGGTAGGATGGTATTCTCCATTGGAGGAGTACCAAGATGGAGCATGGTAGGAGACACCCACATTTGGATAAATGGGTATGGATGGTGAGTAGGGGATTGGTGAGCCACCTGCATATCTATGACATAGGGCAGCAAGAGGCATGGCTACATTGGCTACTCTTGAAAGAGTTTGGCCATCATGTGACATATCCTTCTTCAAAGGGTATGTTGGTGGATGGAACTTGGCATGGAACTTGCATCATATGGCAACAAGGATTTTGGGTATATTGGGGTGATGTGATATTTTTCATATCAACCATCTTGTTGTTACACCATAGTTTATATGGTGATGGTGTGGGGAGGCAACAAGGATTGTTGTTGCTTTGGAAGTTATTTTGAGAGTATGGGCTGTATTACTCCCATACCTTGCAGTATGTTTTACGAGGAAGGAATGGCACAATCAAAGTGCATTGAAGGATCAGGAGGTACTTCCACATAGGAAGGAGACTCCCACACATAGTAGAATTATGGTGGATGACTTTGGCATATGGTATGTCAAAGAATGGAGTCATGGAGTGGAAAAATCCTTATCACTAAGGTTAACAACGTTGTAACTTGGGAGTATGTCTCAGTTGATGGAGTGTTCCAAGGGGAGTATGCATCCCTTCATTTTGCAAGCCTTTATGAGGAGATCCTCATGGGAGGGCTCATCTATGGGCCTCAATTTTAGCTTACTCACAATGCATGGTAAGAAATGTATTTCTATACTTATTGATAATTTCATAAAGTATTTGCATTCTCTTACCATCTGTATACAGTGCATTGTTCCACAAGAGGGAAATATTATCTTTGGGTTTCATGCTCATTATAGGACCAAAATTTATGATGGAGATAGCCCTTATTTGCATGAATTTGGGCAAGTATGGTGCTATTTTTATTATGCTCAGCTGATATATCATGCCATTTACTACCTCATAGTAGATGAGCAAACATGCACAACTAGATATTTATTGGGAGAAAACTTGCCACATGATGTTCTAAAACAACAGTTGGTAAAAATATGTTGTATCCACTGGAGAAACCATTGGGACCATCCGAACCTTCACATAACCTACAACATTTTTCTAATTTGGATACCGTATGGTGATGACGTACCATTCACTTTGTATGGGATGGTTTGGGCTCATAAAACTAGAGGAGGGATCTTTGGATATCTAATTGTCCATTTGTATCTTGAGGGAAACATTATTGCAGGAAAATATCAACAACAACTCTACACTTTCCATAAGTGGAGAGAGAGAGAGAGGGTGTGGGGTAGGTAATTTTTTCTATCATGTTCAACTATGCAACCCACCTACTTTGCAGGAGCTTAAGGAGGAGGATATCTTTCATGAGTTGCCATGTTGAAGGGTGACCCATTTTGTGTGGATGATAGCTTGGGGATGGAGGCTTCACATGGGAATGATGGTTCCCCATATGTTTCAGATTCCATGCCTCAAGAATGCCTCTAGACAACACATTGTTGCCTACATAAGTATTTTACTTCTTCATGATGATAGTTATTAGGGATGGTCACCAAAAGCTAACTTGCATACTTGGGAGGAACAACTTGGAGATTCACTGACGAGACAACATCTTGTTCCTTCGAAGAGTTTATCATATGAGGATGCTATAGGGGGAGGAAACGAGGCTCTTTAGTTCTATCCTTACAGTTGCTTGAGGACAAGCAACATTTTGGAGGGGAGGACTATAACATTCCTAAATTAGCGTGCAACTAATTGAAATATTAATTTGTCTCTTGTCATTTAGTTAGGTGAATAAATGGGTAGGGAGGCCCATAAATCTCTTTAGTTGGCATAAAATCCCTCTTAATGTGAAAAGGGACCATATTAATAGCTAGATAAAGCACCCTCATGTGTCAACAATGCTGGTATGGAGGGAGTGGATCATCATTAAGAGACAACGCAGTGTGGATGGGAGGAAGACTCCATGATGGTGGAAACCCTAGCGAGTGGAACCGAAGGTGAGAAGGCTCACATTGTTTATAAGGAAGGCAAGGCAGCCATAGTGAGTTAGGTGATTGACTATTTATTTTTTGGTCTACATGAATTCTTGAATTCTTCAGCTGTTTAGTTGAGCTTGCAGTGTTGTTTAGCACAAAGTGTTCCCGAGCGTGGATCCCATTTCTTCCCTTGGTAGCCTTTTGGAAGAGTATTGTACCTTCATTTCCAAATATCTAGAATTTTGGCCAAGCTTCAATCTTCAGCTACAATGCAGTTTTTGCAGAGTATTGTGATGTGTTGTAGGGTGTTGTAGTGGAGGGTTGAGAAACCCACTTTCTGAGCTAGTTTTCAGAGGAGGAAGCATTCTTCCCTTTGGGAGATCAGCAAGGGACGTTATTGAGATTTATTTCACATCTTGGCACCAGGAAAACCTATTCCCATCATCTACAGTGTAGATCCCCTCTTTGACTGCGTTATTTCAGTGAGCATTTATAGTGGAGGTTTCAGTGTTTGATTTGGAGGGTGAGATCTTCAGTGTTAGGATAAACCTTTCACTTGAAGGATCTATTGGAGAATATATATTCATTATATATATATATATATATATATTATAAATCCATATTCATCCAGTTATTCAAGTGGAGGCTTCTATTTAGACCTAGGGATGCATTCTGACATATTGGTATTTTGGGTATTTCCAGAAACCCTTTCCGGATTGCCTTGGAAATGTGTTTGGGAGCCTAGATATTTACTCCCAACATTGTTTGAGCTATATATCAACAGATCCACCTTTTTATATCTTGTTGTAGTATTTTATGCCCAAAATCTATGTTTTCATGGCTTATGGAACTTGTATTGTAGTATTTATCATGTATTACCATATTTTCCTATTAGAGGCTTGTTTCCTATTGCTTGAGTGACTTGATCCTCAATATCTTGTGCTTAAATGTTTTCTGATATATTTAATAAAATGGTTGTACATTTGTCTTATATCAGGGAGTATTGATTTGTTCACTTCTATTTCCATTATTGTGTTCAAATATTATTGCTTCCCCATTTGGGAATATTACAATTTCACTCATTTCATCAATTTCCCACACAAACCCTTGCTAGTTGTTGCAATTTTAGACTAGGGTTGTGTTTTACCTCTTTTATCCCCTTTCCCTCACTTAAATTCAAAAATTCCACTTTCATTATGTTCCAAAAACACTTCCCCACTCAAAATATTTTTTTATAATTTTTCTTGCCCTCCATCCGCTCCATTCCATATTCTCAACCTGTTTTGTTTTCTCCCCTGTATTGCAACTCAAGTCCCCTTACCCATTCTTGTGTGAGACTAGGGTTTACTATCATAAGAAAAGTAAAACATGACAGAGACCAGTGAAAATAGGAAATTCAAAGGAGGATATATTTCAATATATGAGCCCATTCATATCCAAGAGGTTAATTCATCAGAAAATCATTTGAGAAGGCATGCTTCCTAGGGTTTTGTCAAAAGGTGCAAGAGGTGGGATACCATCATGATTTAATAGGACAACCTAGACATATTTTCTTATGTGTCACTTGTGGTATGAATTAAAATCATAAATCAAAGAAAAAGGAGAAGAATTTTTCAAATTTTGAGATTTGTGATCATTTTCTAAACATTGCACACATGGACAATTTTACTTCAAAATCAATTTATGAAATAATGGAGACAAATTTTACAAAAGTGAAAGAGATTTTTTCAATAAGACACCAAAGAAAAAAAATATCCTTCATTTTATGCACAAGTGTTATGATTTGGGAGATATGAAACAATGTGTGAAGCATAATTTCCAGAAAATCAAATTCTCCAATTTAATTTCCTGTCTTAGACATTCTTTTGTGGCACAGATTCTGAGAAGCTGTTAATGAATTTTAAAATAATCAGAGATATGTTTCTTCATAACACCCTGATCTACAAAAAATTCTCCCCTTTTTGTAAAAATTTTTATTTTTAAAGAGATATCACTCTTTCTTTGACCCTTATTTGTATAAAAAAACACAGAAATTTGACCCCACAAAAATGCAGCGAGTGCTCACTGTGATTTTTCCCAGAGGTTCCAAATGAAAATTGGAAAGCATGTAGAGATGGATAATGATGTGAGGATAACTAAAAATTACTTTTGGAAACTTTAAAGTTTATATATTTTCATAAAATAACAAAATAGTTCCCAATATTTTACCTTTCTCCCACTATTTCGGACTACTCGCTGTGTTTCTGGGCTTGATAATTTTTCTTGACTCGTGGAGGTCAAAGATAAAAATGGTCAATGTAAAAACTGGCTCATGATTTATTTGATATTTAATAGGCCTATTTATGGTAATATTTGTTAAATAATATTATGTTTAATGACTTGAGAGAAAAACTCAACTTGTTAGCCAAAAAAGGGGAATGTTGTTTCTAACTTCCCTAGGATTAGGCGATGAGTCATTAGGTGCGTTAATTAGTTACTTTAGAGCAGGATTTGACCCCTAGAGGTGGAATACTGTTGTATGTTCTATATGTACACATAATTAAGTCATTGAGAGGGTTGGATATTTGAAGTTCACACTCTTTTGGCACTGGTGTACTTCACTATTTACAGAAGTAATTTACAAGAAGTTGCAACTATTTTTATGGGATTCTTGTGATGTCGTAAGTGACAATGTTTTTCTTCATTTCTCTTATGAATATGATGATCAATTTGTTCAAGTAGCCATAAAATTTCTTCCTACATTTTATCTTTTAATGTTTGAAACATAGATCATTCTTTTATGTGTTGTTTTTATTTAAGATCAACATCTAAGTGTTTCATACTCTGAAATAATGGAATTCATTATGCTCACTTAACTTCTTATATGTTTTTCTCCTTACCACACTACAATGAAAAACTAATTGTGTCACTGAACCACATCTACATTGCCTGATACTATGTCTGCAACTCATCTTTTTACGATATCTTGCCTAGTTTCCAAACCTGGTGCTTATTTTTCCAACAAATCCTAATTAAACCTAAATCAAAAACCCTACTAAGCTTATAACTAGCCTAAAATCATTATTCTCTAGTCATTTCCATTGAATATGATCTTGATATAGAGATAGCCCTCTTTGATTTTGTAGGGCTAGCTACCAAATTGAAATTAGGTCTGTGGTTACCTATTTTGTTTCCTTTCTCAGCCTTGCGAAACTAAGGAGTCCTAACACTAACCATCAAGGAAAAAATTTTCTCGGCCATAATTATTTTAAAGATCAGTTGGTTACACAAGTCAAGATTTGGTTGACAGTAAAAAGGGTGATATAACTGTCAATTGTCTAACAGTAGATCTCATGGTGTAGAAGATATTTGGCTGAAAGTTAAAAGGGTGGAAGAACTATCAATCGTCTAAAAATAGATTTAATAGTGTATAAAATATTTGGTTGACAGTTAAAAGGGAGGAAATAATATCAATCGTCTAACAATAGATCTGATGGTGGAGAAGAGTGAAAAGTGGGGCACCTATGGAATGCCTTACAACATAATAAATAAAATATATTTAATTAAACATAAAAGTCATATACACATTTTGTAATTTTTTAAAATAAATTATAATTATATAATCAATATTATATAAAAAATTTAAAATTATAAAGATACAATAATACAACACAAATATTATAGATTTTTATTTAAAAAACATTATTCTTTGAAAATAATATATACAATCTTATGTGTATATCATATTTACATAATGATACACAAACCAAACATGTTATATTCAAAGAGTACAAGCCTAACGTAATCCCATCATTTTAAACTATAATGATAATGTAACACATTAATGCAATGTTTTAATATCCGTATAACTCTCCCAAATACAATCGTACCTCTAATGCATAAATTCCTTCACAACCCTTGATCATAGGCTTAGTATTTAGCTCAAAAATTAAAATGCTGAGAAATTCTCCAAACCAGAACAACCAGATAGAGCTGGTCACCAGGATTCCAATGCAACTTGTTTCATCAAAATCCGAGTTCGTATGAGTAATTTATGGTCTGTTGTTCCTTTTCTCAAACAGGTAAAACATGTCCAGAATAGTGACAGACTGATGACTGGGCAGTCCAATCAACACCTTAGTAATATTTAGGGAATATTCTCCAATTTTTAGCCAATGACACTATGGCAAGTGTCACAGTCAGATTCGCCAATGTTTCTTGGGAAATTTAAATTTTTACTCCTAATCCTAAGTTTGAAATTTCTATCTATGGTGGATTATTAATTTTTATGGTGAAATTTTGGGCCAATGGAGAAGGGCCATGTGGAGCAGTTGGAGGCTACCACATGCCCTCCCCCATGGCAATGGTATGGTCCAAAATTTATATTTACAAACCATAGTTATGGGGACATATCATTTAACTAAGGTCTGAATCAAAGGTGGTTGGCGGAATATATTACATATATTATTGCATATATTATTTTTGTCCAAAGTTCATATACCAAGGTCCGTTGCATGTTTTTTTCAAAAAAATGTATGACCATGGAGGGGTGAAGGTCGGGGTCGACCCCATGACCTCCCCCATACAAGCGCCAACACCAACCGTTACACCATCACCAAGTTCCTTATTAACCATAGGATCCCGCCTGTATTTGAATTTTGTATCACACTATGTTTGGGGTCTAGAGGGGGCCAGCCCCCTCCCATGTGATCGACAACAAAGACCAGGAGATAACAACTATTTCGATGGATATTTCAATACTGTTAAGCCATGTTTATTAACCTAATAACCTGGATCAAGCTCATGCTAATCCGCAATTAGTTGTAAAATGTGTTTTGCGCTAAAATGCTCTTTAATTACACTTAAATAAAACTTATATCAACATTAAGTGTGGGTTTATTTTAACAATGGCCTTGGAAGAGCCGCCAAATGTGGCGGAAGCTCCACATTTAGTGGAGTTAATTGGCGGACTTCCAATTTTAGTGGAGAAAATGTAGGAAAA
This sequence comes from Pinus albicaulis, assembly GCA_034641835.2. Classification (NCBI taxonomy): domain Eukaryota; kingdom Viridiplantae; phylum Streptophyta; class Pinopsida; order Pinales; family Pinaceae; genus Pinus; species Pinus albicaulis. Next base: position 1,472,151,676 of record CM076580.1, read on the forward strand.
ATTAGTTTTGCCATGACTGAGGCAATTTGCGACCAATTTTTCCTCTGGAAGAGTCATTCATGGTAGATTTTGATATTTTGGAGTCATTAGAGCAGGTTACAGAGGAAAAAGGAGACTGTAAGCAATACTGTTTAACAATTTAAGATAATACAAAGGTCCATGTTGTTATCACTGGAAAATCGTAGAAGAAAAGGTGACATTATTTAATGTCAGGCAGAAGAATTTACAGGGCTGAGAGACATTGGAGAATCTGAAAGTATTTAAAAATCTCTAGGTTCAAGGAAAAATCAAATTTCGTACAAGAAGGACTAGTCAAATGT